>JARKHS020030309.1:0-39148 GCA_030143305.2 Amblyomma americanum
ATCTGTCTCATATATCGTTCGACACCTGAACCGCTCCGTAAGGGAAGGGAGAAATGAGGGAGTGAAACAAGAAAGGAAGAAAGGGGTGCCGTAGTGAAGGGCTCCGGAATAATTTCGACCACCTGGGGTCTTTAACGTGCGCTGACATCGCACAGCAGCACACGGGCGCCTTAGCATTTCGCCTCCATAAATACGCTGCCGCCGCGGTCTGGTTCGAACTCGGGAACTCTGGATCAGTAGCCGAGCGCCCTAACCACTGAGCCACCGCGGCGGGTAAGCAGCTGACCTTCTAGCGTTGGACCAATCACAGAACTGGTTTGCTTATACACGGGCAGCTTCACTGCTGAACTGATACGATCCGGGCAGCTCTGGTGCGAACGCTCTTGTGTGTTCGGCGATTGGTTTGCTGACAGTGTTTGTGTGCACTGTCTGTCAAACCTCTCGCAGTGGAGCGGAAGCCACGAGCGCGATACGACGGCTTCCTCAAGCGTTCTGTTCCCACGCGCTCGCGAGACCGCCTGTCACACTGTTGTGGAAGCTGCTGCTTCGCCCTCGTCGCTTCCGCTGTCGGAGTGGAGTGTAGCCTGTGTAACGCTGCACAGTTTACGTTGGCTGAGGTGCAGCGCATGTCCTCTGAAGTTGAGAGATAGAAGAGAGCTCAGCGACGAAGGCAGGAAGGTGAGGAGCCGACGCAGATCGTGGTGCGCATCGCGACTGTGTGCGATGATGTATGCGTGGACACGACGCGTCCCTATATAGCCTATAGCTGGATCGCCATAGGCTGCGGTGGATAGGCATGCGACTCGCGGAAAACAAGAACTTTGCCTGCCTTTAACACGCGGCTGTGCCTCGGCGGCGCTTGCAGCCTGCCTCGGGGCACCCGCCGCCGCACTGTCTGGCTCGCTTTGCTCGATCGTTTGAGGTGAATTAGCTAAAGTGGAAAATGTTTTGCCTTTCCTATGTTCTCTGTTTTCCTAGTTTTGGCGGGGGCTGTGTTTTAGGTGTAATTAACCACCAGCCTCGGGGGGAGGGGGGTGGGAGCGTGACGCCGAAGCTGAACAGCGCATATAATTGAGCTGGACGAAGCGTGCGTAACGCTGGTGTCCCGTTCATCCGTTTATATAAGTGGCTAGTCACGATGGTGGTAGCTTGCGTAGAGGAAATATGGTTTCATGTTTTTTCTTAACCTCGCGAGTTGTCATTCGATACGACTTGGCTGCGTCGGAACACCTCGCTGCAAAGAAAAACATGCCTCCACCGCCTGCAAGACGTTGACGTTACGCGAGCGTTAGCTGTTTGGTAGCGCGATCTATCGTCCATGAGATTTACTACCACCTTTGACCAATATGGGCGAAAAAGTTTTTCGACTCTTTGGAGCGCCATTTTTCCTTACCTCAAGGCGGCAGGTGCCCGGTCGCCATGAGGTATGAAATTGTGAGCTGCCGAGTGCTCACGTCACGGCCGTCATGTTAAGCCTAACTGTAACTAAATATTAACCTAATTAGGCGATATTGGTGATTAACATGTTATAATTATCGAGCCCTTTACGAATATGTCATTAGTTATATCATGACGTCATCGGTAATTAATTATAAGCAGTTAAATTTAAGCCTAACCATAACTAAATATTAACTTCGTCAGTAAATGTTGATGTTTAACGTGTTCTACTCATCTAGAGGATTCCAGATATCTAATTCGTTTTATGATGACCTCATTAATTACTGAGCTATAAGCGATTAATTATAATCACGTGACTAGCTAACTATGACGTCATAAAATCAGTGACCTCACCAATCAATCGCAAATTGAGTTGATATATCGATTTACTATGGGGACCACCATCTTGAATTCCTCGCACTTCTAAAATTTCACGCCGAAGGGATGTGTTAGCAGACCCCAAGAAATCGAGAAACGTGATGAATAAGAGCGAACGCTCTTAAAATATTTGCAGATAGGCGAAACGCGAGGCATAGTACAACTGCTCGAGAAATTCTTTCCCACCCATTGCCCGCAGGAAACCCTGTATTCTATTGAGGCTATTGTTTGTTCATATCCTACTAGTTCTTCAAAGCTGTCCTGCTACCTAGTGGACGTATATATGCAGTGTGCGGCTTTGGGGATTTCGGAGCTATTTATTTTTATTGAAATGAGCTTCGAGCTGGGTTGGACATGGTCGCTTCTCACTGCCTGTACATCGGTCACTCAGGAGTGAAGAAAGTGTATTGAGAACATGCAAACAAACGCATAGTGGTATAAATTTTACGCGAATACACAGCGAGAATGTACGGTGTTGTGTGCATAGTTATTATCGTCAAGCCACTAGGGCTCCCACAGAAAGTGAATACAAGCCTGGCAGCGAGGGACTTGAGTAGCCCTGATGTAAACTCGCCAGCGAACTAGCCGCTGATGAAAAAAATAAATAAGGGAGGTAGAAAATAAACAAACCGAGGCGGTCACTATACGTGCAATTGGGTCCAAAAGACAAAACATTTCTTCCCGACTGCCAGTGGAGACGCTGGCTGTTCGTTATGGCTTCAGCGCGCCCTTCCGTAAAGCGCGCAAAACTGTGCTGGCTCAAATATTGATTGCTGAACGAATGTGGCGTATTTTTGTGAATAAGGACGATACCGGCCGGTTGTACTACATTCTTCCATCTGCTCGCAAGTACCTATATTTTTGGTCACCCTTACTGTTTCAACACAACAAACGGAAAAGTTTGTGAAAACTAACGACTCAATAGAAAGCGTGAAAACTAGTTTCGGAGTTCCCGGGTTCGAACCTACCGCGGCGGCTGCGTTTTTATTGGAGGAAAAACGCTAAGGCGCCCGTGTGCTGTGCGATGTCAGTGCACGTTAAAGATCCCCAGGTGGTCGAAATTATTCCGGAGCCCTCCACTACGGCACCACTTCTTCCTTTCTTCTTTCACTCCCTCCTTTATCCCTTCCCTTACGGCGCGCTTCAGGTGTCCAACGATATATGAGACAGATACTGCGCCGTTTCCTTTCCCCCAAACCAATTATTATTATTATTATTATTATTATTATTATTATTATTATTATTATTATTATTATTATTATTAATGTTTACCGGGCATGCGCATTTGCCGCCGCTTCGCGAAGTGCGACGGCCACGCGTGCCCGTGTTCCCTTTAATATTGCTTCAACCTGTACGCGACACGCTTGAGAAGACAAGGCCTTGCATATCCACCGGGGGTGGGGGGGGGGGGGGGGGGGGGTGAAGAAACTTCCAGATGCCGAAGGACTAAATTCTAAAGATCGTTCAGCCGATGCGTCCTTCGTAGCCACGTCTGCAAGCGTGGCTAACTTGACTTTAATCCCTTAATAAGTTAATCAGTCGGTAATATTCACGAGAGAGGATGGCACTAAGCCGGATAAGAAAGAAGGATTAGGGGACTCGGTGTGCTGCACTATGGAGGCCACGCAACCGTCGTTTCACACTGCTTGAAGGTGACACTTCACGGGGGCTGAAGTTGTGAACTTCTGATAGATTCAGGCGTTAGTCGGCCAACAATAGCCCACCAGTTACGTGGTGACGCAGTAGTAATGATGGTGGAGTCCGCCAGGGGCGGAAGAGGACGTAATATTCTGTGCATGCAAGGTGCCCACCCGTAGATTCCCACGACGGTCGATCCATGTATACCTGATGCGTGCCAATGAAGGTGACAGACGATAAATAAACTTAAAAAAAAAACACCCTGGCGCAAAAAGAATTAGCACACACAATGGAGACGACGGACGATGGCCCTGTCTGTCGTCTCCTCGTCTGTATTGTCTATGTGATTTTTTTTTTGCGCCAGGGTGTTTTTTCAAGTTTCAAGGTGCTAAACCAACTAGCCCGGCAACATGCTTTACTGAGACGATAAAGAGGCGCCGGGGAGTAAGCGCTCAACCATACGCCGTAAATAAAATTTATACTGGTCTGAAAGTCTAACTTCTCAGTTTCGGAGAGTACTGCCGCTATCTCTATTGCTTCATCGTGGTACAGAAAATAACATTTTAAAATTAACGTTTGCACCTTCTCCCTTGGTTTGCCGTCGCTCCCTCCGTGTATGTTACGTAGATAATCTAATAAGAGTGGTGACGCATCTTTTTTTCTCTCGACCAAGCGAACACCCTTTTACTTCCCCTGACGTTTCTTTCCCAGCGGCAACTGCTCATGAGAAAGTATCGCCTGCTTCTCATTTTCCATTTAGAGTGGCGACACTTTTAAACAAGGAAGTTAGCGTTTTGCGAAGAACGGAACATCGCCATTCTCGCCATTAGAACAGTCTCCGCCAATGAAATGCCCACTGATGATCATATCACGAGCATGTGCAGCATTAGATAAACACAATGCTGTTTAAAGCGGAAAGCAATATCTAAGTCAAATTAGAGAAGTGGTATCAGTTCATTACAGGCACTGACCGCAGATACTTGAGAGTCCGCATGCGTATGAATCATACGGTCCTGATCAATATTTTTGCGTATTTTTTTCCTGCCACATCTTTTCCACTTGATTATAATGTGGCGCCATTAGCCTACGCTAAGATGCTTTCTCTGCAATTCTTGTTATGCAAAACCAAGTACCTGTACGCAGTGGAACTATTACAGTTGTTCGGCTGCGTATTATAAGCCTAGACGTTTTCCACGCACTGAGAATATCTTGCGGTGTTACAGCGCGAAACGCGGTTCCCTGCTGCTGACACAGAATTGCTCCTCCGGCTCTCGTATCTGGGCATCGTCGTCTCGGGGCGCGGCGCGGTAATTGTGTTTCAGCCAACTAACTGTATGGAGCCCAGTCGCGTCTAAGACTGATCGCAGGCTATGCTGCTCAACACTGTGGATGCGCTTATCGTGGACTGCTGCGCTAAGCGCGACGTTAATTATGACCCTGACCTTTGTTTTCGGGAGATATCGGCTCCAACACCGCCGCTCATCTAAATTTTCCCGGAAGGCGATCGAGCAGCCATGTTCTGCCAAACGTCTCGGCGCGCTCTGTTTTTCGATTACTACTGGCAGCTTGAGCATGGTCGCCGATTTACAACCTCCATTGCCATCCGAGCTGCCGTTCTTAATAAAGCTATTTAATCCCCTGGGCAAGCGCTTTGCTGCATGAGGTCTTGCAAAAGTGCGAGGTAGTTGGTGCGAAAGGTTAATTAACCAATCAGACTATTGTATATCGAAAGGTCAGACATGGAAAGCCATCGTTTCAAGGCCTGCCCATTTCTTACTTTTCGCCGGTGATACTGGCCACTTATTTTTCAGTTCTTAACGACCGGGCGCGTTTGCTGCGATGTGCCGTCGGGATCGGCGTTAATGTCCTTTATCGTCGCTGTCTATTTTTCAGACAACAACTTTCCCGTGGAGATAACGACTGTCCTACGAGACCACCCGAGCCTGGATCCCGATGAACTGCAGTCGCTGTTCAGGTGAGAGGTGTTTTTTTTTTTTTCAAGCAGCTGCAATAGTGCCCCGCGTCTGTGTAGCGCGCATTTATTCATGCGAGAGCAAATGCGTACTTTTTTAAAACATGCAGTTGCCGCACATGCTAACTAGGACCTATATTTTGTCCAGTAAGATAGGTAATGGCTGACGTGTAGAAAGCACACTTTCTTTTTTTTTTGCGCAATACACACTGGCATTGCGTCTCTTATAACATCATTATGGGCGTTTTTCAAAGACAGGTGTGCCCGTAATTCTTGATTGTACTCCAGAAAGCGGCCCATGAAATGTCGCTGTCGATCGGTATTTCGGTGCAGACAGCCACACTCTAAACAGAAGGGAGTAAAAAAAGGGAGTTAAGCGTTCGGGTACAGTTTGCCCCTTTTTACTTCCATATAGGTGTATTCGTGTTTAGAGTGCAGGGGCCTTATTGAATCATTTTTCAATGCTTGCCGTTTATTGCATCCGCGCAGCAGAGAGCCACCATTCTCGAACTGGTGTAGGCAAGCTATTCCCTTCTCTGCCGCAAGCATAGGCTCTGTGTGCCGTCATTTTATCCAGAGCATGGAGCCAGCCGCGACTTTTATAGCGCTATTACAGCCGTAGGCCGGAATGCTTCGCAGTACGTATCACGTTTAATTGCCTTTTTATGTGAAAACTAGCTGGCAACATCGGTGATACATCGGTTATTCGTTGGAACTTTTCTTCTCGTTCCTAATTTGCATGCGGAGATGCTGACCTCGGCATCGACGTTTCGAAACGCTTGCGATATGCAGATATCCTTTTACCGTATACCTCACCCTCTGTTTGCTCAGGTTCAATTTGCAGGGGGCACTTCAGCCTCCGATTCCTGTGGAGTGGCCTTCGTCGTATTGCTTTGCCCGCGACGAGCGAATTTAGCTAATGAGTCCGTGGAACTTTCGAGTGCGATTCGACCTGCAGGAAAATGAAGTATAGGATAGGAGCAGAGCTGGCGCGTTTCTTGTCTCCGCTTCTCCGTTATGTCCGAGGCGAGGATATAAGTAAAAAAAAAAATGCGAGTTCTGGTGTCTGTATAGCTTTTCTTTTTTGCTTTCGTTCTCATGGTACTGTCATTTGTGTATACCTCCTGTTGTGCGACTTTTATTTTTGTATCTTCTCCCCACTAATCAATTATTACTGCCTAAGGACTCCAGCGCGTAAGCTGCGGTGGGCATTGTATGGCTGTTCGCTTTGTGACTTGCTGTGCAGACAGATATTTTTGGTTAGAGTTCGCGTGTTTTTCGCTTGTTAACTCATCCACAAACAAAGCCGAGAGCTTTTCGTTTTTTTTTGTCTCTCTGAGACCGCATTGCTGCTAATACTAGAAAGCGCACGGACCTTAACGTCGGAAAGGAGGATTAAGCAGCGAATCTGTACCCCCTTGTGGCTCCTGTCATGTGTGATCTCGCAGAGCGCAGGAAGACTTTTCAAGATCCATGCCACATCACGGGAGACCAATTTACACGACAGGCCAACCCTGTCATTGCTCCCCCTCCCCCCTCCCTTTTTTTTGTCTTACTGTCGCAGCTACCAACAACTTGGATCCCGCGGGTCCTGCGAGTTAGATAAAGGAACATGTTTGCACAGGTTTGCTCTGTGCCCGTCCTATGGCTGCTACCTCTTATCTCAACCACGCCAAAAGTGAGCTACTCAGATTTGGAAGGAACCGCTAAGAAGAGGAAAGGCCTCTGAAGGCACGAAGGCCATAATAGGAGTGATCCCTGAAGCGTCAGAGTTCCAACTGGCTACGCCGGCTAATGAATTTCAAGCTGGCGCTCTCTTTCCTTTTTATGTTCGATATGTTCCTGTATGGCCTGTTTGGCGGACCGCAAAAAGCGGATCGCGTGTCGGCGAAACTCCTCACGAAGAATTTTGCTAAGCCGTTTCTTCTATAGCTTATGTGAGCCATTCACTACGAGCACGCATAAAAAAAAAGATGAACATATAAAGGGAAAGGAGGAGCAAAAGCACGAGTACGCTGACACTGGAGAGTTTTGCACTACACGAGAACTCCTGGGTTCTTTTTCTTTCTTTCTTTCTTTCCTTCTTTCTTTCCTTACTTTCTTTCTTTCTTTCCTTTCTTTCTTTCTTTCTTTCCTTTCTTCTTTCTTTCTTTCTTTCTTTCTTTCTTTCCTTCCTTCTTCCTTTCTTTCTTTTTTTCCTTTTTTCTTTCGTTCTTTCTTTCCCTCCTTTCTAGCATGAACCGAGATTCGCTCTTTCGGCGGTAATTTGTGGCGCCACTAATTGCCAGGAAACAAAGCCTGCTCTCACGTTCAGCGTTCATCGTAATGGCCTCTCTGACGAAAGGTTTAAAGCGTCCTTGACTGTAAGATTGCGTCAGCCTTAAGGACAGGAATCCACTTTTACTTGCGTTTTCTTTTTAATGCGCTAACGTTAAAAGCCTCATCGTGAAAAAAAAAAATGTCATCCTGCAAAAAGTTAGTCCATTGCCTGGAGAAAAGTGACGTTATCAGACCGGAAGTGACGCCACTTCCTGTAAAGGCATCAGCAGGTTTTAATGCAATTGCGTTGACAACACACAAGGCAATTAAAGTGTCCGTGGAGAATTTCTTTAATGCATCACTGTGCTAACCGCACTTTCTTCTAGATTTACTGTTTTCATTAATCCTCCATCAAGTGCATCAGGGTGAACAGAAATGGGTGTTACGTTGCTAAGCCGTTAAGGCAACCTCGAAAAGGAAAGAAACGAAATACAGAAAAAAAGGACGTTCACGTCTTCGTTGCGCGCGTTCGCCTGTTTTGCAGTTGTTAGTGTACAACGCAGGGATTTTTTTTTATTTCTTCCGGTCCTCCCTCTTTTTACATCATGTGACAGGCATGCTGATGTTGCGACACTGCGCTCGAGAACAGTGCCACCTGTGAGTACACGCGAAGCGAGAAAGACGAATCTTGTCACCTAGAGCTCATTTGTCACTAGCCGCGTAATACGTGTCAGTTTCCGGCAGTTGCCCAACACCCTCCGTGAGCCACTCTGTCACTGTCGGGGCAGGAACGCATAGACGATTATCGCAGCCAACGCGAGGCGCTACGCCTTGTCCCACCGCGGCGAAGATACTGGGATGCCTTTTTTTATGCAGTTCGAGCCCCACGACAACATACCATGTATGCTCGGACGTGAAGGCCTGGCACACCTATACGTGACGAATGAAAATAAGGGCGGCTAGGATCTGTTGCAGTTAACTCATTAATCCTCTGCGTCGAGGGCCAGGTGCACTTATCTGTAGGGAGGGATGAAAGTCTCCTAGACGGTGTCTTTCTTCGTCTGGCGTCACAGCTCCGCGTTCTAACAGATGCTGTCATTATGCGGTAGCTACTATATAAATTGCTGCAGTACAATGTGTTAAGCCGAAATTTAGTCCGTAATACAGTCGAACCTCTTATAACGAAGTGGTTTATAACGAAATAATGGATATGACGAAGAAATGACGATTCCCCTTGGATGCTCGGTCAACACGGGCTGTAACGAAGCTACGGCTATAACGAAGTAATCGCCGGGCCCCTTCAGCTTCGTTATAACGAGGTTTAACGGTACTCTTAAGCTCAGTAGCTGTAGTTCCTGGAAGCCGACGTGAGAGGCTTATCAGAAGGCGTTGGAACAGCCTGTGACCAAATCTTGCGCGAGGAAAAAGACGACGGTAAGGCTAGAAAATCAGAGGCGAAGAATAAACGACGGGAAGCCTTCAAAGAGAGAGAGAGAGAGAGAGAGAGAGAGAGAGAGAGAGAGAGAAGAGAGAGAGAGAGAGAGAGAGAGCTTAGAGCCACTGGCGAGACGCCGTATGCGAGCGGGGCCGACTTTGTAAAAGACATCCGCCGGGCCATCCATCACGCACGCGGCTCACAACCGCTGGCTTCCGGCCAGAACCATCGCTCGCGAACGCATTCAGCAGAGCGGAGCCATTATTTCCCGCCCGCACTTTGTTGAATCGCCTTGGACGGCGGGCGCACGTATTTCTAACGGCGAGACGATCGCGCGGGAGTCTCGCCAAGAATGCGAGCAGTGGTATACAAAAGCTGGCACTGCATGGTTTTGCACCTTAACACTTCGAGTGGCTTTACTTAACACCAGAGACCAACAACGGTCTAACAACGGTTCGTGGTTTTACCGGTAACGGTGCTCCGGCCAGGGCACCGCTTACCGAGCAACACGACAACCGAGGTGCAGGCTTGAATCGCGTACGCGAGCAGTCTCGACCACGAGCTGCGTGATCAGGCGCTAACGGAGACCTCTAGCTTTGCGTCGGCGGCTTACTGTAGTCGGTACAACCCGAGAACAAAGCGGCTTTCTGCAAAAAAAAAAAAAACATAAAACTGTGCGCTTAACATACGAAGACAGAAGACCCCCGTCAAAGGACCCCTTCCAGCCAATGGCGTCGGCCAATTATCATGACCCTGCTGGCATGATAATGCAGGGAGCGGCGGGACAGTTCAGGAAGGGGACTATCCCCAACCATGGAGGGAGCGGTCTATCCCCTTTCGTCAGCCACTCCATGCTTCGTCACGCTAGCATTGTCATGAGAACCAGCCGACGCCACTGGCTGGAAGGGGGTCCTTTGGCGGGGAATAGCCTGTTCGTTCTTGAGTTGTATCCGACTATAGCGTTCGCCGTGGCCAGGTGGGGAACGTGCACCTGCCTACTGCGCATGCGTAGCAGGTACCCGATTGGCCCTGTATGCTTCTGTGACGTCGCCGTTAGGCTAAAACTCTCGTAACTACTGCCCTGCGCAGCTTCCGCAAACGCTGCTTAGATTTAGCCTCGAAACTTCCAACGTCGTTGTTTTTTGTTCTTGCCTCTTTTCATCTCTGTTGTTTCGCCTGCACGAAGCCGTGGCTGCGCCTGATGGCGTCGTCAGCGGTTTCGTTGCTTCGAGGGTATATAGCCGAAACACGCAGAGCCGATCCCGGGACGAGCAAAGAAACACAGGGCTTCGGCGCACGCTAGAAACAGATCGAGCGCCCTTCGCCCGAACGCTCCTGTGTCGCCGCGCCGAGCAGGGCAGTCCTGGTTCGCGCGTTCGCTGGAAACGTTTCTTTTATTTCCGCGCCGGTCCGAACGCGCGGATGTATGCGTCTCGAAGAGAGCTCCGTGCTTTTAATGGCCCTCGCCTTCCCCCTGGACCGTGTGTTTCTGGCGTGCCTCTCCGGACAAATTATGAAGGATGGGGGAACTGCTGCGGGCACACGCGCGCCGGTGGTTCCCTTTCGTCTTTTCTGTTTCTGCTCATTTTTTTTTGTTCACACGCGCTCCTGTGGGTATGGAAGGGTCTTCTTGTGCGGTCATTTTATTCAGCTGTCTCGCATACTTCGCCGGTTTAGGCTCCGAACCCTAACGCGACGTTACCGGGGCTCTCTAGATCGGCGGCCGTCCTCCGAATTTCTCGCTATTTTTGCCCTCACTTCCGGTGGCATTTTCCTTCCTTCCGGTTTCTTTTTTGCTGTTGTTATTTCAGTCTCCTTCATACGCCGATTTGCGCAGGAGGCTGCACATCGATTTTTTTTTGCGGCGTAGACGTTATTCATCGCCGTGCTTTATACGACATGATGAATGTCGGAGAAAGCGGGCAACGGCAATATTGGGAGGTCGTCCGCATTTCCGAAGTGTTTTTTTTTCTTCTTTTTTCGCTATTATTGAGGTGGAAATAATAGGTGTAAAAAGTAGTGTAAAAACGAGGTGGAGAAAAGCAGGTCTACAAGAGCGACTGTGAAATCGAGGCCTGTGCATTTCGTGTCTCTGTTTTAATTATTATTTCGACGTGTTATAACCGTCGTTCGAACGGTGCCCGATACACGCGGGCGTTGCGATCTGGCCCCTCTTTATTATTTGTACGGTTTTATAGATTAATCGCATCTGTTTGGTAAAAAGCAACGGTCACCTATATACGGAGTCCGGCACTGCCTATTAGTAATGTGGAGGTGCTGGTGTTTGCCTCCATCGCTGGTGTGCCTCATGGGAGCACTCCGCGTAGACGTGCGCATGCGTATTCCTCACGCCGTTGCATTGCCCCTTCGCATGGCGAAAGTCGTCGTCACGGTTTTCTGTTTGCGCTGCAAATGGATGCCGTGCGGCCGACGTTTTCCGTGCTATTTCTGGCCACCATAGCATTCGCTGGCAACGCGCAACCAGCCAATGCACTTAGCTGATGAATGAAAAAAAAAAATAAAACACGTGCGAGGCGAACAGGAAAGGAGTTCGTTAGGAAAGTGTCGCGCTTTTCAGCGTGCCCTTCACCCAATCCAAATATTGTGTGCTATAGTCCATCCAATGTTGAGTCGGTTCCGTTCGGCCTTAGTCCGTGTTCCGCGATGTCCCCGTATTTGTCGACCTAAATTAGCGCCCTGTGGGCAGCGCCGCCGCGGGGGATGGAAGTGGTATTACTTTAAGGAATGGAAATGATATATACAACTCGTTGCCTGCCAGGACACCGCGTCTATCGCGTCGGACCGAACGGCGGAATGTGTGTACAACTGGCGTGGAAAAGAGGTTCTTTCGTCGCGTTCACTCCTTGTTTTTTTTGTTTGTTTGTTTATTTGTTTGTTTGTTCTTTCTTCTTCACCTGTTTCCCACTGACGGCGCACAGTCGACATGCCTCGTCTTCAGCGCCTCGCCTGGGCTGAATGGCATTCACTGTCTGTCCGCACATCCGCCGTGTTATCTTGCTAAACCTACCTGTTTCCATCATTTAGGAGAACGCGAGAAGGACGGGTTGGCCGCACTCCCGAATGCCGTGTGGCGCGTTCATTCTAGCTGTCCGTGCTTATTTACATCGCGGCATGCGAACCGAAATGCCTTAGAGTGAACGACTGCTATTATTCTAATGAGCCGATGGGATGAAATGCCGAATGATGAGGTGGAGCGATACACTCTGCAAGAGAGTACAGTTTTGCGCGCGGCTTAGAGATGGGACGCATACTCATGGAGGCAAAAAAAACTGCCGTCGGTCTCGCCAGTAGCTGCTGCGTCAGTAAACGAACGGAAAGAAGGGTGTTTGCGTTAAGGGCTGCATGCCTGAATGTCGCCGATGAGCGTGTGGCCCTCTTATTGAGAATTCGCGCAGTGCTTATCCCAACAGCAGGAGTTTGTAGGGAAGCAGAAAGAGCTTGTAAAGAAATTGCATTGCATGGCGCCAGCTGCAAGCCAGCTTCAAAGCAGCAGGGGCTTTGTCGGAAATTTAGTTCGAACTTTAGATCGTTTTAACTCGGGCTTAGGCGCAGGCGTTGAGGCCAGCTTCGGTGAAATTTTTGATCCAGGATTCGAAGGGGGAACGGCTGCAGTTTGAGCTAGAAGTCATATATACTTGCTTACAGCGAACGTATAGCTGCATGTTGCTCAAATTCCGTCACGGTGTTAACTAGGGATGCCGTACACCATATGCGCAACATTTTTTTGCTGTTTCGTAACGCTCATTGACTTTTCCTTTTTGTTGTTCCAAACACAGGAGACTCAACACTCTGAACAAGAGCGCCCGTTTGAAGAGCGATGGCCTGGTGAAGCAGTCGGTAAGACAGCTCTGTTTTACACCTGCCCTTTAATGCGATGGTATCCCGATTTGCACGCCATCTGTCCAATGACTCGTTTACAAATCTTATATAACAAAACGTTTAATGACATGGACATATTTGCCTAATTGTTGTTTTCGTGCCTGCTTTTAAATCTTTTGAAGTGGTGTTTTTGATGTATCTGACCTAGTGTGCGCTCGTTTAGGCCACTTGGCTGTTGAGGCACACTCAAATAAACATATCTATCTATCTATCTAAAAGCAGTATCGGGGGGGAAAAAATGTGGTGTCGGTCATAAAATTCTCCCACTGACTGGAGTGAAGAGACTTCTCCAGTCCGCATAATAATCATTGGATGGAGAAAAGTGACGTAACCGGGGCGGATAATTCCCATTGGCTAGATGTTAGTGACGTCACCAGAGCAGAAGTGACGTAAACTCCGGCAAAGGCATCGACAGCTTCTGAAGATATCACAGTGGTAACGCATGAAGGAAATTAGATGCCCCTGTCAATTTTTTTTTTTGAAGCCGTGCTATGTACTTAAAGCATAAACCTTCGACGACGTCTACTTACAAATGTATTTCTGGAAGCGAATGTAGATTCCGACGATATCGACTGTCATGACCAGGCACGTAGCCAGGGATTTTTGTTGTTTGGCAGGCGCCCAATCTAATTTTTTTTTCTACGGAGAGGTGTATGAGCTTGATTTCGGGGGTGGGGGGGAGCACCCCCCCCCCCCCCCCCCCTTATACTTGCCTGGTCTTGGCTCTGTCAGCGTCAATATTCTTCGCCATTTGCTCCGACTTAATTGCGAATCGAAAGGTGAAGTGTGTGTGCGTGCCCTTTCGCGATCGCCTTTTTATATGGGCGTTCGCAAAAGTCTCTCTGTCTGTCGCACTGCCAAGATAAATGAAATGGACGCACACCTGGTGGCGAAGTTCTCCGAGATTCGCAACTGCTGGCGACTCTTTCTCTTCGTTTTTTTTTCTTCTCCTTATTACTCCGAAGTTACGAGAAGGTTGTCTCTGTTAGGCCGCGTTTAATGAAGTAACGTGTGAAAAAACAATGACTTCTTCCTGCTTAATTGAGTCGCGTCGTCAGGAACAGGTGCCTTTTTTTTAGGCGTTCAGTTTTCGGCAAGAAGTTCCGGAAGCAGTTTCTATTTTGTTTTAGCTTTTTGCCCCCCAAAGGTGGTGCATCTGCGATTTGTCCTTTTGAACCTTCTGGCGCCAAAAGGAAGGGCGAAATAATTTCCCCGCCTTTTCCGAGCGTCGCTTGCTCGCTTGACTTTTCTCGCGCCAGCTTGCCCCGTGCTGGCATCATCCTATACCTCGTCTTGCCTTCTTTCTTTGCCATAGCGGCGTGCCTCGATGTAAGTGTACTTGCCCCTCTGCGCCTATTCGGAATGCAGGTAGAACGTGGAATTCCGCTCTGAACGAAGCTGCGCCGCGTGTCTATCTTATCGATATTTCAACGCAAACACTCTCCTCTGCTGGCGCGGAAGCTGTAGGACCTGCCAGAGCCCCAGAAGCTGTACATTGAGGGGATACTGGGGACAGATAGAAGTTTGCATGTATTGATAGAATGTGGCATTCTAAAGACAGAGACACTCTCACCGAAAGCAGAGAATGGAGCGAGAAAAGACTAAAAAAGGGAAGACAAGTTTAGGTTTTAGGCTTTGAGTTGGGTTTGAGCATATACGTAGTTTACGGTTTACAATTTTAACGTCCAATAGTGACTCAGGCTATGACGGGCACCGTAGTAGACGGCTCCGAGTAATTTTGACCACCTAGGGTTCCTTAACTTGCACTGACATCGCACAGTGCACGGCTATCTGGCATTTCGCCTCCATCGAAATGCGAGTGCCGCGGCTGTGATCAAACCCGCTTCTTTCGGGTCAGCAGCTGAACACCAGAGCCACTGTGCCACCGCGGCGGCTTGAGGTACAGGTGGCGCCATCACCGACCGATTTCGAAAGTACACTGCGTGCGTTTCAACGCGGATCCCGGAGGCTATGCTACGCCGCCACTTACGTCAAAACGGCGCTGTCAGTCCTCGATGTGGACGTTGCGCGTTCGAGCCGAATAATGGCGGGGAAATTATAAAATTTAATTATCTGAGCCATAAATGCGTCTTTTGATGCAGGGAAGACATTAGTGTACCTGTAAAGAGCCAGAGAATTCTTTTTAAATTAGGACCATAATTGGATGGCGTTGTCCTCTGTGGAGTTAGGCCTCTCTGGAAGGTAAGCGGTTACTTTTGTGCTGAAGTGATGAATGCCTCCATTGCCACTGGGTTCTGATCTTGGGCTCATCCATTTCAGTGGCATTCAAACATGATCGCACGGAGGATATTCAATGCAGCTTATGGAGGGACTTCGGGAACTGTCGCCATTTGACCGAGGTACAACCTTTGCCAAAACTAACCAGGCTTAATGGTCTGCTTCTCATTCGAACAGTAGAGCCCTTACGGCTGCCTTAAAGATCAAAAAGTTCTCGGAAGGTGAGGACAAGGGTTCTCTTTACCATAAAGAGATTTAGAGCTTGAGGAGTCGCATAATAGCTTCAATATACGACTGAGAAGCAAAACGTCTAGTCTGGTTTCTTTTCGCAAAGACTGTACATCTGTCCGGCACGACTCGCAGGTCGGCAGCTAGAAAAGAGGCACTGGCGCTGACCAGCTGGGTTAAAAACATTGTTGACTTTTTTTCCTCCCAGCATGGAGGCCTTGTTCACAATGAAGTGATCAACAAAGTGACTCGCTTTTTTTTTTTTTTTTGCTGTCGTCTTGGATAATCTGCGCAAAGAGCGCGCGTATATCGGGTTCAGATTGCCGTCTTTACGATTCAACGCATGAGGCGTAGTTTGTGTGATAAGTGACTCCAGATCTGGCCTTGATGTTCTGAGTTTTTTTGGTGCGGCGATGATCACTTCACTGTGATTGCTCACTTCAATGTGAACAAGGCCCCCCGTGCTGGGAGCCGATACGTCAACCCCCTTTTTTTTTAACTAGGGTGGTCGGCGTCAGTGTTTTTGCTAATTATACCCCAGGCCAGACAGGGGTCCGTCATACCCAGGGCTTCAGCTCGGTAGATCATTCTTCGCTATATTAACCGCACTGCCTCCGGACATACCAGAGCAAAGGCTCCGTCGAACACGCTTTGACAGTTTTGCTATTGTCGCTGGACTTCGGCCCGCCGCTGGCGAGCTCCGCTGCGGCAGGAAGCCATGAATAGAGGCGCTCCATTCCGCATCAAAAGGTGTTGTAGAATTTGTATCGAGTGAGCCGCTAAGCTAAGCGAGTTAGTGACGAAAGTAGATGGTGCCGACCGAAAGAAAGGTGATGAAAAGACGTTTCGGCTCCGGATCCAAGGGAGCCTTGCTCACAATCTGAACATTGTGAACAGGTCTCTCGTGGGGCAGCCGGAACGTCTTTTCACCACCTTTCTTTCGGTCGGCACCATCTACTTTCATCATGTACCATCCCGACCAGACGTGATTCTGTCAGACCCTTGACTTAGGCGAGTTAGATTTGTCGGTGGACGGTGCCGCTGTTTCTCAGTGTAACTTGTGCAGCGTTCTAAGAACAGGGACTTGCGTCCGCCAAACCAAGGGCTGAATTTACGGAGCTTCTCGTTGGCGAGAATACTCGGCGTTGGCGGGCGCCCGTGAGCAGCCTAGCAGCGACGTCTTAGCCAACTGTAGCCAAAGCGTTTACACGAGGCGCAGACTGACGAGACGGTGGCGAGGGCGGGCAGCTCAGTGAACGCTATCTCCGATTCCAGCACTTGATTATAGTGCTTCATCACTTAAACCCGCACTCGGCGAGTTCGCCACTGTCTCTGTGGCTCCCCCCTCCTCGCGCTATTCAAAAGTGCATTCGATTCAGGAACGAATCGTTATATTGTACCGACCGGGGCAGGCGTGCCGCTAACGACTTGTCGTGCACGTCTGTCTCCATGCAAATCGAAATGAATTCAGTCGGTTGAATTGGGTTTAACTAATCCGAGTCAGTCAATTCATTTCGATTCAGTTCTTTTGATCTGAATCCAGTCCGGCATATTGAATACATTCCAATTTAAAGGACGTAATAATTCTGGGGATATAAATTCGTCACCGCCGCCGCGGTGGCTCAGTGGTTAGGGAGCTCGGCTGCTGACCCGAAAGACGCGGGTTCGATCCCGGCCGCGGCGGTCGAATTTCGATGGAGGCGAAATGCTAGAGGCCCGTGCACTGTGCGATGTCAGTGCACCTTAAAGAACCCCAGGTGGTCGAAAATTCCGGAGCCCTTCTCTGCGGCGTCCCCCCATAGCTGTGAGTCGATTTGGGACGTTAAACACCCCTAAACCAAACCATAAATTCGTCGTTAGAGCTGTTGAAGACATACTGCGTGAAGAGTTTCCATAGAGCAGTGCTAGCTGTATCCCGTTAGTATTGTGCTCGATCCGTGCCCCCTGGACTGTCCGAGTGCCTTCGCGCACTGACCTCGGACTCGTTCGTTTCTTGTCTGCGCCGGATGCATGCAGATGCACCACGACAGCGACGAGGAGGAGGGCCCCGCGCTGAGCTACAACTGGCAGTTCCACCGCAGCAGCCGGCGGTGGTCGCGCGTGTCACCGCCGCTGCCCGTGGTGGTCACCCCGACGGGCGGCGGGGGCGCGTCGCGCACGCCGCAACACCTGGCGTCGCACCCCCACCAGGGCCTGCCTCCGCAGCAGCAGCAGCTGCCGGGCGAGGCGTACAGCTCCCACGACAGCGTGTTCCTGGACGAGCCCCGCAGCAGCCCCGAGAGCCGGCTGTCGACGAGCGACGAGCGGCTGCCGGCCGCCGGCGACCTCGAGGGCTCGCCGGGACCCAAGTTGCGGCGCAGCGGCTCGGAGCGCATCCGCGACGCCATCCTCCGCAGGATGGACAGCCTGCGCGGGAACCGGCGCCGAAAGAAGCGCGGCGCGCAGCCGCACCAAGGTGCGTGCCTCCCCGCCTTCACACCTGGCTCCCCCATTTCTCCCTCCCCCAAGAAGGCCGAACAATCGGACGATTCAAAGCAACTCTGTCTAGTTATCGTACCATTTAACTACTTATTCATTTTTAACATTGGGAGCGCATCACGAGAGGGACAGTGCGCGGTGGGTGGGGTACACATGGGGAATGTAAAATTATGAGATCACTGCGGCACCCGCATTGGAGGAATGCGTAAGCATTGACGCCTCCTAGCCCCTGTTTGCCTGAATTAATCAAGTTCCATGATTTCCCATTTTGAGTTTTCAAACTTGGCGCGCCCCGCCGCGGTGGCTCAGTGGTTAGGGCGCTCGACTACTGATCCGGAGTTCCCGGGTTCGAACCCGACCGCGGCGGCTGCGTTTTTATGGAGGAAAAACGCTAAGGCGTCCGTGTGCTGTGCGATGTCAGTGCACGTTAAAGATCCCCAGGTGGTCGAAATTATTCCGGAGCCCTCCACTACGGCACCTCTCCTTCCTTTCTTCTTTCACTCCCTCCTTTAACCCTTCCCTTACGGCGCGGTTCAGGTGTCCAACGATATATGAGACAGATACTGCGCCATTTCCTTTCCCCAAAACCAATTATTATTATTACTAACTTGGAGCCACACTTCGTTTTCAAATTCGGCGCCACGATTCGCTGCGGCCACACTTTTGCTTTTTTCAAATTTGGCGCCACGCTTTAGCCCCGCCCATTTCCGTTTTTTTTTTTCAAATTTGGCTTTTCGCTCCGGTCTCGCACACTTTTTGGTCGTTTTTGGCTGTAATTAATTAACCAATTCACGCAACATGCACCTCATGATTTTCCCTGCGAGATTTCTTGATGCTCTATCTAATGCAACCATTCTTTTTCTTATGACTCATTTCGTTCGAACGTTATCGCGCTGACAAGCTCCTGATGACAGGAAACCGCAAACATAACCATACAATGCTTACGCATTAATAAAAGGGACAGACCCAATTTGTGTGTACACTTCGGAGCTTATGAAAAAAAAAAGTAAAGGAAAACAGAACGAAATGTTCAGAATAGTGACAGAATCGAGGTCTGGAGTCCGCCAGGTTGTTGGCCAAGTGCAACACCATCGCATCTCCTTTCGCTGCACTAGTTGGAATTGCGAGTGTTATTTCCGGGCGACCTATGCCCGGAAACGAGTCTAGACGTAAACGCGTAACTGTTGGTACAGTCGCGAGTAAAAAATATTAGCACATATCACTGGCGATCAGAATTTCTATATCTCACCACGCGGCGCTGCGGTTCGCAGACCTGCCTATCGGACCGTTTCCATATTTGCAGCATAGGGGAGGACGGCAGGAAGTAAGCTTTATGAAGCGTGCCATCGCCCGAGCGTCGAAGTGCCGACCCTATGTGACTGTGCATGCGCGTTTATTTTGGATCGGTTATCATGAGCAAAGATGGCTTCTTTCTTATTACTGTTTTTTTTTATGTCCGTGACGGTTTGGCAAAAGGAACTCGCGGGAACAAAATATCATAGCGCTGCTTTTTAGCCAGTATTACACAAGCTCGAAAAATACAGACTTTATTTTCCCGATGCAACTAATTGACACAAGTCAGTTTGTTGGGAAAGTGTAGTAACAATATTAACAGGAGCACTATCCCATCAATTCAGGAAAAGAAGTAAGGAGGATAGCCAGCACGCTGTCGTGATGCGAGAGCAAACACGTCGTTGCACTAATGGCGTGCATAGGCCCCACCGACCCTCACAACGCTTTGAAGGCGCTCAGGGAAGGAGTAAAACAGGCTGCTTGCAAGGTCAGGAAGAGCCCGGAGCCTGCTGCATTCCTCTTGAACCGCCGCCCAAAGGATATCTGCTCCCTTGGGAGGCCATGGCAGCTCCTGGATGCAGAGCTGTTCAGGCAGTTACCGAGCGTAGCGCGGCTGAGGCTGCTCGCAAAAATAACTGCCATACAAGCAAAAAAAAAAAAACAACTATCGTAGTATTCCCCAGTTGCCTGCGGGAGCAAGGCTGCGCTAAAAAAGAGAGAGAGAGGGCGAGACAGAAAAATAAATTTTCCTGGGTCGTGACAGTCCGCTGTGCCCCCCTAATACTGTAGAATGGGAACGGTCCGGCACTCTAGTTATCAAGCCTCTTCGTTTCCCGCAGCGCCACGCCTTGTCATTCCGGCGCTCCGGTGTTCCGTCAAGCGTGCTAATCTTTTTTACTCACGACTGTATGTATTCATGCTTAACGAGCGCTTAAAGGACGTGACGGCAGAGAAGAAGATGACAACAGAACACTACAAGGATGTGGCTCCGCGGGCTCCTGAACCGTTCAGTGCACTAGGTTCCCGCAGGTTATGAGGGAAAAGGCTCACAGCACTGTGAGTAAACGGGGACAGTGAAACAGAGCAATGGACGTGGAAAACGATGTTCTAGTTTCAAGATTAAGTTACGATCGAAGCTTCACTTGATGGTGCGACTTGAATAAAAGAAAATAAAAAAAACAACTTTGAGCAAGAATGACGCCAGCCGGATTAACAAGACGGCGAAAATTTGTTTTTGCTGCCTCGCGAGAGCATTGAGCACAAGGCTACCGCTTGGAGGCCGAAATTGCTCCGAAAATTTGGGAACCGTTGCTTTGAGAACTCTTGAAGAACGGTGCGCCTAGCGCTGACGCCTTGTCGCACGAATTTTTTTCTCTCGTCTTTGTCTGCGACTTCTTTTTAAACTAACGAACAGCTCCGGTTCCTTTAAGTCTTCTTCCGTCTTCCGCAGAGCTTGGCGAACTCGTTTCGCATTTAATCGCACCATAAGACGTTCTCGTCTCACTATGCGGTAGCGCCACCGATTTTCTCTCTGATGAGCAGCATACGGGATTGAGTTTGTGGAGCATGAAGCTCGCCTTTACAACGTCGGGCAGACTTAAGCTCTTGTGGCGTCTGGAGACTCAAAACAGTCAGCCTAACGAGGGCATACTTCAAGCCGGCGAAGTCGTGTCAGACCCCGACCTCGTTAGTGCTGCATTGGTGCAAGCCATCAGACGTTGTGCATGCCCATTTCTCGCAATTCTCACGCGCGACATCAATCGCTAATACTAGGCATATTTGCATCCAATGATGGCGCATCAACCATCTCTTTAGCTACGCTTCGCCTGTTTCAGAGCACAACCTGCGCCAGACGTGCACCCATTAGAACTTAACGAGCGGGCGCTTCGTTTGAAAATAAAAGCTGTTTTCTTAGTAAAGGAAATGACGCAGTAACTGTCTCGCATATCGCGGTGGACACCTGGACCGCGCGGTAAGGAAAGGGATTACGGAGGGAATGAAAGAAGGAAGAAAAAGGTGCCGTAATGGAGGTCTGGGGAATAATTTCTATGGAGGCGAAACGCAATAGGCACCCGTGTGCTGTGCGATGTCAGTGCATGCTAAAGATGCCCAAGTAGTCGAAAATATTTCGGAGACCTCTGCTGTGGCACCTCTTTTTTTTCTTTCACTCCCACGTTCCTCCGTTTTATTATGGCGCGATTGAGGAGTCCACAGAGAGGTGAGACAGTTACTGCGCCATTTCATTTGCTCGCAGGAACCACTAAAAACCATGAATAATTTTGACCACCTGTCGATCCTTAACGTACACTGACATCGAACGGCACACGGGCGCCTTTTGTGCTTCGCCTCCATCGAAACGCAGCCCGGTACAGAGCGCTTTAACCTCCGAGCCACCGCGGCGGGTGCAGTTTTGGAACATTTCGCCGAGCTTTCTGGAAGAGGAGCAACAGCTAGTGGATTGTTGTGGAGGGGGGTAGGGGAGAGAGTAGGACGAAGCTTTTCAGTCGTCGGATGAGATCCCGAGTGTACAAGTGTGTGGGGAAAGCCTGTCTTCTGCTCCTGCCTTCATACTAACCGCCTTGTTTTAAAGGCGAAAGCTTTTATTGTTTCCATCCGTAGCTGCTTCACCGAATGCGCCGTGTGCGCGAGTTTGACCTTGAACCGAGGAGAAACCACGTGGTAGCTATAACGTCACTCAGCCGCCGCCGCCGAAACCGAGCGCTCAGCCTCTGTCTCGTCAGGTGACAACCATGATGTCACTCAACCGCAGCTACGCCGGAGCCTGGAGGACGGGGGCCGGAGCCTCCGCGACGAAGGGCTAACAAAGATTTTGTCTCTTCGCGGCCTCAGCCGCCAGCCGGGGGCGGGGAGTAGTAATGGGTCTCCATTTCCGGTGGAAATAAAAGTTGTCATCCATCCATCCTACTCCGGAGCCGTGCGCTCGCTCCGTCTGATAGCCTCCGCTGCCTCTCAGCTGGTGCCAGCGTACTGCAACAGCTCTCGACAGTTTAACGGCGGCAGTCGTCATGGTTCATCCAGGCGAGACGCCTCGGGAAGTGTCTGCGTCTCAGAGGTTGCGAAGACGACAGGCCGAATCCGATCATCCAGTGCACGTAGCTCGCCGAGAGGCTGTCGCACAGAGACGAAGAGAGTAACCTAAGCAAAAACGTCAGTCATTACCACCGAGCGACAACCAAGTCTAGCCAAGGTTTACCAGGCTAAACTTTCAAGCTTTCGCTTTGGTTGCTCAGGTTTAGCCGGGTTAAACCGTTAATAATAATAATTTGTTTTTGGGGAAAGAAAATGGCGCAGTATCTGTCCCATATATCTGCGGACACCTGAACCGCGCCGTAACGAAAGGGATAAAGGAGGGAGTGAAAGAAGAAAGAGGTGCCGTAGTGGAGGGCTCGGGAATAATTTCGACCACCTTGGGATCTTTAACGTGCACTGACAGCGCACGGGCGCGTTAGCGTTTTTCCTCCATTAAAACGCAGCCGCCGCGGTCGGGTTCGAACCCGGGAACTCCGTATCAGTAGCCGAGCGCCCTAACCACTGAGCTGCCCGCAGCAGGTAAAGAACTGTGCCTTAATAATAATAATTGGTTTTTCGGGGAAAGGAAATGGCGAAGTATCTGTCTCATATATCGTTGGACACCTGAACCGCGCCGTAAGGGAAGGGTCAAAGGACTGTGCCTTGAAAATTGGTTTTTGAGGAAAGGAAAGGGCGCAGTAACTCTCTCCACACCTCGATGGACACGTCAACCGTGCCATTGGGAAAGTGATGCACTGAGGGAGTGAAAGACGGAGGAGAGTATTGAGGAGGGAAGTAAATGAAGCAGAGAGAAAGGCGCTAGATTGTTCTAGGCTTCGGATAAATTTTGTCTACCTTGCGTTCTTAGCGTGCACTTTTGCGGCTTTGGCGTTGCGGTGGCTCAGTGGTCGGCCCGCTCGGCTACTGATCCGGAGTACCCGGGTTAATAATAATAATAACAATTGGTTTTGGGGGAAAGGAAATGGCGCAGTGTCTGTCTCATATATCGTTGGACACCTGAACAGCGCCGTTAGGGAAGGGATAAAGGAGGGAGTGAAAGAAGAAAGGAAGGAAGAGGTGCCGTAGTGGAGGGCTCCGGAATAATTTCGACCACATGGGGATCTTTAACGTGCACTGACATCGCACAGCACACGGGCGCCTTAGCGTTTTTCCTCCATAAAAACGCAGCCGCCGCGGTCGGGTTCGAACCCGGGAACTCCGGATCAGTAGTCGAGCGCCCTAACCACTGAGCCACCGCGGCGGGTTCGAACCCTACCTCGGGGGCTGTGTTTCGATGGAGGCGAAACGCTAAGGCGCCCGTGTGCAGTGCGATGTCTGTACGTTAAAGATCCCCAGGTGGTCTAAATTATTCCGGAGCCCTCCACTACATCACCTCCTTCTTCCTTTCTTCTTTCACTCCCTCCTTTATCCCTTCCCTTACGGCGCGGTTCAGGTGTCCTCCGATATGTGAGACAGATATTGCGCCATTTCCTTTTCCTGAGTTCCCGGGTTGGAACCCGACCGCGGCGGCTGCGTTTTTATGGAGGCAAAACGCTAAGGCGCCCGTGTGCTGTGCGATGTCAGTGCACGTCAAAGATCCCCAAGTGGTCGAAATTATTCCGGAGGGCTCCACTACGGCACCTCTTCCTTCCTTCTTTCACTCACTCCTTTATCCCTTCCCTTACGGCGCGGTTCAGGTGTCCAACGATATATGAGACAGATATTGCGCCATTTCCTTTCCCCCAAAACCAAATATTATTATTATCATTTCCTTTTCCCCAAAACCAATTTTCTTTTTTTGTTTCGCATAAAACCCGCCGCGGTGGCTCAGTGGTTAGGGCGCTCGACTACTGATCCGGAGTTCCCGGGTTCTAACCCGACCGCGGCGGCTGCGTTTTTATGGAGGAAAAACGCTAAAGCGCCCGTGTGCTGTGCGATGTCAGTGCACGTTAAAGATCCCCAGGTGGTCGAAATTATTCCGAAGCCCTCCACTACGGTACCCCTTTCTTCCTTTCTTCTTTCATTCCCTCCTTTATCCCATCCCTTACGGCGCGGTTCAGGTGTCCAACGATATATGAGACAGATACTGCGTCATTTCCTTTCCCCAAAAACCAATTATTATTGTTTCGCATAAACGTTTGGGAGTCTCGACCTTGACACGACGCTTTTCTAGCTTTTACTGTTCGGCATGAAGCCGACGTGTGTCTGGTACGCACTGCACTTCGAGAGGTGCTTGTGCTTGTGTGCACGATCAAGCAGAGCGAATCGTACCGTTTCCTGTGGCATTTTTCGGAAGGCGCGTGTTGTTTTACACAGGTCTAACTTCAGTGTTCGAAAACCGCAGTGGTCCTAATTAGGGGACTCACTCGCCCTGCAGGTGACGCCGACACGTCGCCTGTGCCTCGAGACCGCTCGACGACGGCGTATACATGAGCGAGCGGTAGGGAAAAAGTCTATGCGAACGTGGTGTAGTTATGAGGACGAGCGAGCGACAGAGTCGACCCACTCTCAAGATTGGGGGCCGGCTACGCCGACCCGTAGTAATTGCGACCGCAGGAAACTGTGCTGTGCCTCCCCCCTCCTTCTGCTCGCAAGTGAGAGAGAGATCCCGGTTTCTTGGTTCGCCTTCTTGGAAAATGCCCCCGCGATGTGAGCGTGGCTGCTTCGAGTGCGGCGCAGGAGGGCGTTATTAGCGTCGGCACAGTGCTCGTGACGAATCTGCTTTCTCTGGTCGTTAACCTCCTGAGGGTCATTAGGCCTTGATGAGGGCGCCAGACTGGCGTGCGCTCTGGCTCTCCGCATTCCACTTTTGAGGTCACACCTTTTCGGAGGGGAGGCAAGTTCTTCCTCCAGGTTTTCTCGTTCGTTCGTTTTTTTTTCTGTTATTGTTCTCTCTCTTTCAGACATGTCTGCTTTCATTTTCGCCTTTTTGAAAAAAAAAAAATTCACTTCGATGTTGTGCTTCCAGACACGAGACGACCTGCGTCGAGGGCGCGGCATTGCATCGTTAGGCTGAGAGTAAAAGTTTCCCTTTCTCTTTTCTGTTTTTTTTCTTCACTTGCGCGTGTGTATACTTCGGTCGCCTTTCGTGTCACGCCACGCGTGCGTTCTTTGCTGCTCCAGACCCTGTTGCATGCCTGTAATAGTTTTAAGAAGAGAAAAGTGGCGTCCTGGAACAAAATGCTTCCAGCCACGCGAACGGCTAGGTGGGAACGAACTTTCGGCGATAAGCAGCGCGTGCAACCTGCTCCGTGCGAGCAAGCACACGCCGCCGCCGGTGGGGGGACGAGGGCGCGCCCCGAAGAAAATGTGCGGGTGTGATATTTAAAGGCCGGGGGGAATAACCGCGCCCTGCCGCGGCCCGATTCTAGCCTTTTCCGTGGTCTTTTCTTCCAGCGCGCTGGCGTAAACTTCTGGTTTCATTAATAAATTTACTGGGAAGAATTTTCCTGCCCTTTTCTTTGCTTGCTTTCTTTTGTGCTCGGCGACCGTAATTTTTTTTAAGGGTAAGAATATACCCGCTGTGGTGGCTCAGTGGTTAGGGCGCTCGGCTACTGATCCGGAGTTCCCGGGTTCGAACCCGACCGCGGCGGCAGCGTTTCGATGGAGGTGGAACGCGAAGGGGCCCGTGTGCTGTGCAATGTCAGTGCGCGATAAAGATCGCCAGGCGGTCGAAATTATTCTGGAGCCCTCCAATGCGCTACCTCTTCCTTTCTTCTTTCACTCCCTCCTTTATCCCTTCCGTTACGGCGCGGTTCAGGTGTCCGCCGATATGTGAGACAGATACTGAGCCATTTCCTTTTCCGGAAAACCAATTTTATTTTATTTTTATCTTTAACGTGCACTGACATCGCACAGCACACGGGCGCCTTATCGTTTCGCCTCCATCGAAACGCGGTCGCCGCGGCCGGGTTCGAATCCGGGTACTCCGGATCAGTAGCTGAGCGCCCTAACCACCGAGCTACCGCGGCGGGTGTGAGACATCGCCCATTACGGTTGCGCGGAACGAGAATACTTGCTCCGGATCGGCGATTGGTATACGCGATAACTTATCGGGCCGTTTGCTGCGCTGCTTCCGCTCTCACGCCATATGTGCCTTGAACATTTTAATTAAAACTGGGAGCACCTGTAATACCCGCTTGTTAACGGTGAAGATTGGTTAAAGATTGGTTAGTAGAAATTGACGTGGGCCAAGCTGTTAATCGGCGGCAGGTTCCGTAACGTAGTCGATGGTGTTGACTTCTAGCGGAAGCAAGCTGCCTTTCGTTACCGAAGCAGTATGTTCGTGGCTTAGGCTCCAGCCAGTGTTGTGTATGCTCTTTGCTGTCGTCAGAAGTCAGCGTTAACATTGCCAACAGTGCGGTTTTCGCCGACGGGACCCACTGCGGATGCTGCCCATTCTTGGTGCGAAGCGTGAAAAGGTGTGGCAGTGCGCGTCCCCCTAAGCCACACCTACCGTAGGTTCGTCTAACGTGCCAGACGATGCAGTGCAACTTTTATAGTTATTCTTCAACTCGCTGTAAAGGCATTGGCTCTGCGGAGCCATCGGCAGCGTACTTTCGAAAGGAGCGCGAATAGTGCGTTTTGCGCGCAGGCGCCGGCGGCGGCGGCGATCCCGCGGCGGGTGGCGCAGCGGGCCCCTGGTCCAATCACCTGGGTCCCGAGAATCACGCGCTGAGCGACTCCGAGTGCTCGCCCCAACTGGCCCACCGGCGGAAGGCGGGCAGCTTCAGGTCCAGGCACAAGAACCAGCAGCAGCAGCAGGAGCAGCAGGCCCCGGCTCGATGGCTCTCGGCGAGCTCGGAGCACGGGCGCGCGAGCGTCTACGACAACGTGCCCGCGGGCGTCCCCGTAGGCGATGCTGCCAACAACCAAGGTGAGCGCGCCATTTCCTCCCGGATGACAAAGCACTCCAGTGGCTCGGGTGATGCGATAAAAGAGCGAGTAACACGATTTGCTGCCCTGCTATAGGGAAGAGTACCGGTGATTGAGCTGAGAGGGAGACGAGGAAATAACAGGGGCAATGGTGCGCGAAAACGAGTGTGTGCATGACGGCACAGTGGGACGGAGCCAGGCATGTAGTAGCCGGCTTTTTTTTTTCTTGTAGCGGGAGGGGGTTCTGAAAACGCAGTTGTACCTCGTGCACGTAACTTCTTTTGCCTTCACTTCAGTTTTTGCCCTCTCCGGCCTCATCTTTTCAGTTCCCTTTAGCATCCTGCTTTTAGAGTGATCCGTATTCCTGCTAGCCTCGCTCGTCCTTCAGTAAGGATTTGCCCAATCTTTGACCCGAGTAACCTTTTCTTTTCCTTCGTTAGCATCAAACAACCGGTTGTCTCCAACCGCCCACCTGAGGGCCGCCGCGGTGGCTGAGTGGTTATGGCGCTCGGCTGCTGGCCCGAAAGACGCGGGTTCGATCCCGGCCGCGGCGGTCGAATTTCGATGGAGGCGAAATTCTAGAGGCCCGTGTACTGTGCGATGTCAGTGCACGTTAAAGAACTCCAGGTGGTCGAAATTTCCGGAGCCCTTCACTACGGCGTCCCTCATAGCCTGAGTCGCTTTGGGACGATAAAACCACATAAACCAAACGATAAACCATCCAACCGCCCACCTGTCGTGCCGTGTCCGCCGTTGGCGATTTCTGCGATTTTCTTCCCCGAGTTTGGCGGTCCTACCGCACTCGATGATTTCCGCTCCGTCGCCTTCCATTGAGCCGTTTACGGATTCTGCCTGCATCGCCGCCTCACGTTGTCCGTCCGCTCCGCAAGACGTGTCGGGGAGCGCTTCAGATGTCTTACTGCGGGCGGGGGCCTCTTGCACCGCATCTGTCAGGGTGACTACCGCGTCGTACGCCTGTCGAGACCTGGGTTGTTTCGCACGCGCGATCCGGTCACTCGGCCCGACCGGGATCGGGCTCATCGCGCGCGGTAGCGTCAAACGCCACGCCCGCTGTGTCGTCCCGCGCGCTGCTTGCCAACGCCGTCACGCCACGTGCGCCACTCGATCTGCTAAAGGCGCCAGGCAGCATCTGCTCAGTTTCGCCGTACGCGATGGCTTCGAACGCCTTTACGAACACCGCCCAGCGTGCTTCTTACGTCTCCGTCTTCGGTGACCTTATTCTTGATAAGCACAGCAACCTTTACCACGCCGTAGTCTTTGCACTGAGGCCGTACTGAGGTATCTGATTCGCTCAATTAGCGGCGGCGTGATTAGGCACACGCGCATATCGTATGGCACGTTGTACTCCGCAAACGCTGTTTGCGGATTCCTGGTACATGTTTATTAGTCTTTCATCAATTCGACAACTGCCTCTCTCTTGATAGTCTTTCCAGGAACAATTTCTTTCCCCGCGTTGTTCCTTTCGCCTTTTGCCATTGGTAGTTCCTACTTGCGGTGTAACGACTAACAGTTAAACAGGCGATGCCTTTCGCCAGCCCGGCATTAAAGGCAGGGCTTGCCGATCACAAGGAAGCCCCCCCCCCCCCCCCCCCCCCTCCCCAAAAAAAAATAGAACTGCAGAAAGAACCCTTGCATAATACGGCCTCTGGTAGTCGAAGTTAACAGAGCGCTCGACTGCGGCTTGTTTTCCTATCCTATACCCTACAGCTATTATTTCCGCGCCGGCTCCAGGTCAGGGATGTGAAGAATATGCGGTAGTTCCCGTATATTCCCGTATATATCAGTCAACCTCTTTGTCGCCGCGTCCACGCAGGGGTGAGCCTGCAACAGCAGCAGCTGCAGCACCAACAACAGCAGCACCAGCAGGCGGCCGACACCGGAAGCGTGGGTTCTGGATCCACGGGCAGGGGTGCACACGAGGAGAATGATAGGCCGGCCTACACCGCCGAACGGCGAGATTCGGGCGTCGGTTCCTCGCTCACCAGGGCCGGAAAGTAAGTAACCGTCCTTCTGTGGATGCCGTAATTACCCGATTACTACGCGCACCCGATTTCCGTGTTCGCGGAAATGGAAAGAGCGCAGTTTGTGAAGAAGCCCTTTAAGCGACGTTCGTATCTGGTTTCGTGTTACTCCTCGTTGCTGCTTTGCCGGTTCTCTTTCGCGCCCGCCTCAGAGTAACAGAAGTGTAATAACGCAATTGCTAGTCCAGCAATCGGAGACGAAAGGCGACCAAGGGCGATAACACAGCGCTCCTACCAAGCCTTCCACACACGTGTGTGATCCGGCTCACTAGTCTCGTAAGCGGCTAATCGAACTGCCAACGACCTTGTAGTTTCGAATTCCGGCGCAACGCACGCTCCAGAGGTTATGTAAACTCAGGAATCGGTAGTCCCGCCGCGGTGGCTGATTGGTTATGGCGCTCGGCTGCTGACCCGAAAGACGCGGAATCGATCCTGGCCGCAGTGGTCGAATTTGGCGAAATTGTCGAGGCCCGTGTACTGTGCGGTGTCGGTGCACCTTAAAGAACCCCAGGTGGTCGAAATTTCCGGAGCCCTCCACTACGACGTCCCTGATAGCCTAGGTGCGAGTCGCTTTGGGACGTTAGACCCCCATAAACCAAACTAGGAATCGGTAGATTCCCGCGCACTGCTTGCCGCTCGTCTGGGCAAGCGGCCGCCAGGGCGAGCGAGCCGGGGTAAATGACGCGCAGTTCGAATTTTCATTAGTGAAGCCGATTTCCGTACGAATTTACGACTTACTTCCTTTTGTGTAGAGCGCAGCTCTTAAGCGCCAGTGCATTTGTTGAGCGGCGTCCCTCGCCGTCGTCTGCATCGGCGCTACTTGGAGCGAACGAGCAGCTCAGCGGAGAGAGCGCGAGGAGGAAATCGGATGAGGAAGGTACGGCCACGGCAGCTAGACAGAGAGAGACTGGCTCCCGCGGCGGCGGCGAGGGTCAGCGTAGGTGGACCGCTGCGTGTTGCTCAAGCCGAAACACAAGGGCCTCCCCCGTGGAGGAAGGAAAGAGTTGCCTCCTCCGTTTGAGCTGTAGTTCTGTGCGCTCCACGGAGTGCAGTTTCGAACCTGGCATTGGAGTGGTGCAAGCATCGGCTGCAGCGCCTTGATCATTCTCAACTTTACATTCATATGTCCCATGGGAGTCGGCATACCGGATATGCACCGACACAGAGCAGAAATTTCACGAAAGTGTGGCGCCTCCACCTAAGGTCTCGCAGAAAGTTGCAGCTGCAACACAGTCAAAGTGCGCATTGCTGGCATTGCTGGCAACGGGCGGAGGGCGCTACGCCCTCCGCGCGATGCCGTCTTCCGTGGGCAAAACCCGCCAGCCTCCTCGCAGCCAGCCGAAGTCTCTCGCGTCGGGTGGTAGGGCCGATGATGTCTGGTCCCGCCAAAGCGCCTGCCTGTTCCGTTGGAGCGGCTCGTCTGTGGTTTCCTAATATAGCTAGCAGCTCGCGCACTTGGGAGGCCGGTGTGCCGAAAACATCTCCATCTGGCACGGCTGCAGTGAGAGACCCGCGTTTCTGACAGACCTAACGGTAGAAACCTGGTTGCGGCAAGGCTGTTGGGCCGACATCGCGCTCAAAAAAAAAAAAAATAAGGTGCCACGACGTCCCGACAAAATACGCCAGAAGCTCCCTCCCCGGGTAGTCTGTGGTGTTGACTAGGTTGCGAAACTTTCGCAACGCGAGCACGCTGCACATTGTGCGCAGGTTGGGCAGGCTGAACCCGCCCATGCTAGTAGGGAGGCTACATTTGCGCCTTTGTCTGCAAATTATGTCCGGTTTCCGCCCGCCCACCTACAGCCTCCTTTAGGACCTGCTTATATGTCCAAAAAGTGCTCCTAAAATAAGGCTAGGAATTCTTGTTTGCTGTTTTTTGTGAAGATGCTTGTACGAATTACTTCACGATTAGAATTAGTTCGCTTGCCTAACCAGGGTTAGCTGAGCTGAGCCGCAGCCATTTTTCTGTGCGGTCACGTGATGGCATGACCGCACACCCATTAGTTGGACCCTGAGCTCCAACCACCATCCATCTGGCGGAAGAGGCCGCTACCAGTCAAGGACTGCCAGCCAGCCTCTAACCGCGGACGCGCAACTCCCCGTCTCCCATGTCTCAAACAAAACTTGTTCAATCGATCAGTCAGTGGAGCGGCAGCAACATGCTGCCGGAGGATGCCGAAGGCGGGAGCTGAGACGAACTTTTCACGTCGTATAGTTGTCCGAGCGCACGTGACCATTGAAGCTGCAACCGGTTGCAATTGACGCCATGCAGTAGCCTGGCGCTGGCATTGATCGACACTGAAACTGCCCCTAAAAAAAAGAAAAGGCGTGTAATTATTCACGCCGCGCGCTGGCTAATTGAGTTCATTTTCGTGATTACCAGACTTGTAGGCCTTTTTCGAAACTCGAAAACTTTAAACCTCTTTAAACAAGGCAATTCACCCGTTGCCGAGGCTCAGGGCTATTCGAGCACGAGACAGGCATCGTTACCTAAGGCCTGTCGCCCCAGCCGGGAGGCGGAGTTCGCCCTTGTACCGTGATTTCGTCGTGAAGCTCTGATGGTCGAAATCCACAGCTCTTCAGAGCAGAGATCCGATCTGTATAATTCAGAAGATAAAGACACTTTTCAGCTTTGATTCTGATGTCGCGAACTAGACAAGTACACAGAACAAACGCTGCAGCCTTGCTCCAGCATTATTTTCATATTGGCTCAGTGCTGGACCAACGCTTGAATGTTAATTGGTACAGTTCTGGCCTTGTGTACCTTTCCCGTCCGTGCCGTCCTTTTATGGCTTTTCTGCTGATCCACAGCACTTCACTACGGCGTCCTTTATGGCCATTAGATGAGGCCGCTCGGAAGTACTCGCTCAAGGGCGTTCGCTCTGGCAAACTCAAATCCCTGCCAGCTTGTTTGAGACGTTTGCTTGTTGAGTACCTCCATCCCAGGGTTTGCTGCTGAGAGAACCCAACTGTTGACGGGGCATATTGTTATATTTAGTACCAGTGCAAATTCACGTGCGCGGCTTCACTCGCCATTATCCCCTTCTCTGGCAAGCGTGCTCCATTTGCAAGCGCACCGCCAGACTGGGAAAATAAAAAAAAAGGGGGGGGGGAGGTGAATTTAGTAAATGCTCTGGATCCCAGTCGAGTGTTTGTGAATGCAAGTAAAAGGCTAAATACGATATCCACTTACTTGCGGACAACAACAGATCGATGCATTTCCGCGCACGTCGAAACCATTGAGATGGAAGCAATTTGAAGATCTGCCTTGTGCGTTCCACGCCATGTGGGTACCGTGCCCGATCGAAGCATCAAACACGTGCGCGCTCAACGGTAAAAAAAAAAAAAAATGCAGTGGAGGATTTTTTTTTTTTGCCGACTCCACGAAAACAACGAAAGCTTGCGCTGGCGGCTGTAGCTTGAGTGGTGCAGTTACTGGCGTCTTACTTCCTTTCCGTCTTCTTTTTCATTAACTTCGAATCGCGTCTGCTTTATCACAGTGAGTTGTTCCTGTCTGGGGGCGTATTCTCGGTCTTGTTTTTTTTTTCTTGTTCTTGCCCTCTGCGTTATTCGGCGTCTGCCACGAGGGGCTTGTTACCCCAAGACAGAATTAAGGAAGTGCAGCACGTGTGCTTTTGCTGATTGCTTCCGCCTATTGCCTCTCATTCCTCGCAGGCGTTGCCCCGGAATTCCCGGCACTTTGTACTAACGGGAGGCGCTCCGAAAAATCTCTGCTTGCTGTTTTTGTTTTTTTTACAAATTCGAACACTTAATTGCCATGAGGCATAATTTGGGCCGTACACTGTATAGAAAGCCGTGTAGCCTATTTTAATGAGCAGGCTGCTGCTCTTACTGCTGTACGTCTGCTTTTTACTAACATTTCCACGTTGATGCTGGGCGTGCGCCTCTGGACGTGTACCAGCAGACGTTATGGCGAACTAGAAATGGTGAAACTTTCGAAGGGGCGTCCTCGACGGAATGTTGCAAACAATATTGCAGTAATTGAAATGTAGTTCGGGATTGTGTTTTGAAAGTATAGCGAGCGTTTCATTCCCTGCTTTAATGAGCAGAGGAAGTCCGCGCGAACACAGCAATGAGGGGGCTTGCTGTGCTGAGTGGTGCGCGTACGCCGCCGTTCGCAAACATGGCGTCCGCCGATTTCATGGCGATATCATGGAGGAAAAGAAAAAAAAAACTCGGGAGGGAGCGTCAGGGAATGAACCTTGAAGCATGGTCATAAAAAGTAAAAAGAAGGGCGTCGGTCCCCCACCACATGATAACGTGCGGTGATTTCACGACATGATAACGTGCGGTGATCTCACCACATGATAGCGTGCGGTGATACCACCACATGATAAGGTGCGGTGATCTCACCACATGATAGCGTGCGGTGATATCACCGCACGTTATCATGTGGTGGGGGACTGACGCCCTTCTTTTTACTTTTTATGACTAGGCTTCAAGGTTTATTCCCCGACACTCCCTCCTGAGATATCACCGCAGGCGCGCATGCGCGGATCAGCGCGGCAAACTGAAATGTATAGACCAAACTCCTTGCTGTAAACATCCGCACCATGGGCCGCGCACACGCGCGCACTAAAACGTACCGGCACCAAAACATTAGGGACTGTTTCGAAAAATAATAATAATAATTGGTTTTTGGTGGAAAGGAAATGGCGCAGTATCTGTCTCATATATCGTTGGACACCTGAACCGCGCCGTAAGGGAAGGGATAAAGGAGGGAGTGAAAGAAGAGAGGAACAAATAGGTCCGTAGTGGAGGGCTCCGGAATAATTTCGACCACCTGGGGATCTTTAACGTGCACTGACATCGCACAGCACACGGGCGCCTTAGCGTTTTTCCTCCATAAAAACGCAGCCGCCGCGGTCGGGTTCGAACCCGGGAACTCCGGATCAGTAGTCGAGCGCCCTAACCACTGAGCCACCGCGGCGGGGCTTTCGAAAATCGAAAATTGGTTTTTGGGCAAAGGAAATAACGCAGTATCTGTCTCACATATCAGCGGACAGCTGAACCGCGCCGTAAGGGAAGGGATAAAGGAAGGACTGAGAGGTGCCATATAGTTGAGGGCTCCGCAATAATTTCGACCACCTGGGGGATATTTAAAATGCACTGGCATCGCACAGCACACGGGCGCCTTTGCGTTTGGAAAATTAATAATAATAATTGGTTTTTTGGGGAAAGGAATTAACTGGCGCAATATCTGTCTCATATATCGTTGGACACCTGAACCGCGCCGTAAGGGAAGGGATAAAGAAGGGAGTGAAAGAAGAAAGGAAGAAAGAGGTGCCGTAGTGGAGGGCTCCGGAATAATTTCGACCACCTGGGGATCTTTAACGTGCACTGACATCGCACAGCACACGGGCGCCTTAGCGTTTTTCCTCCATAAAAACGCAGCCGCCGCGGTCGGTTTCGAACCCGGGAACTCCGGATCAGTAGTTTGGAAAATTGAAAATTGTTTTTTGGGGCAAAGAAATGGCGCAGTATCTGTCTCACATGTCGGCGACACCTGAACCGCGCCGTAAGGGAACGGATAAAGTAGGGACTGAGAGAAGAAAGGAAGAGGCGCCGTAGTGGAGGGCTCCAGAATAATTTCGACCACCTGGGGATCATCTTTAGACTGACATCGCATAGCACACGGGCGCCTTTGCGTTTCGCCTCCATCGAAACGCGGTCGCCGCGGTCGGGTTCGAACCCGGGTACTCCGAGGGACTGATTCGGAGAGCGAAAAACCGGGGTAGGGAACAGCTTCACGAGCACTTGGCTTGCGATGGCTGGCCGCGTGACGTCACGCTCTCACATGAGTTTTTTGCTCGACAAGCGTACACAGCTCGTTCGGTCGAAAAGCAGTCGGCGTAGTAGTAGTCGGCACCGCGTGTCGGAAATAATTGGGGGCTGCGTTTCACTGTAATTGTGTTTCTAGTGATTGATAATTGATTGATGTATGATAGGCGATGATGAATAATGAAACCATTGCAATTAATTGAATAAATGATTAAATAAGTGAAAAAGATTGGAAAAGCGGGTTCAAAGGTGTCATAATGTTCATAATGGAAAAGCCAATTCTTGATGTGGTAATTTAGAAAATTTAGGGCGTGTAATTGATCAATTAATTAATATAAACAATTGAAAACATGAAAAAAATCAGGGGGGGGGGGGGCAATTTGTTGACCTAAAGCGCGGTGAGGCGAAAGCCTTTAGCTCGGTGTTGCTGCTTGTGTCACTTATGTGTGGTTAAGATGTTAATTAAGTACTTGCGTTTGCCCGCATTCTGAGACTCCATTGAAGAGAGCGCTAGGAGAGATGTTGCGCGGCACCCGACTCCGTCTTCGAGGCATCTGGCGCGGACGCGCCGGTGGCGCTCACCTCGCGCATGCGCAGTGAACTATCAATGGCGCAACATGGCCTCCGAGATCATGTACGCGCGCTAGCGCGTGCGGTTGATCTCGGAGGCCATAAGCGCAAGAACGTAGCGGACGGACGGACGCAGCATGAGCCATTAAAGGCTTTCGCCTTAAAAATGCGTTCAAAGGTGTTTCCAGTGGGCAAGGCATCGCGCCGAACGGGCGATGGCGTTCCATGCTGCGCTGCAACGTGCTGTAGCATTCCACTCAAAGGCGACGCTTAATTTTTTTCCCCAATGACCAAGTTAAAATGGACTAGAGTAATGGGTAGCGTGTTCACAGGCCCCGCTTTCATGACAGCGCCGATGTCGCAAAGGGGCGGGGTACCGTGGGGGAGCTGCATGCGTCTTGGGTGCCTCGCTAGGAGTCGGAAACTCCGGTTAGCTTTGGTTTCAACTACTTCAACGCACCTGGTGACTGGAGGTGAACTGATGCTTAAAACAATGATTCCTGCCCACACACATATCCCGGTAAGGCTGCGGATGTGGCGGAATTGTCTGAGTGACCGCGATACGAAGCTGCTTTATTTTAGACGGCGGTGATTCGAACCCCGCTCGGAGATGAAGTTTTTTCTGCCGGGCACCGTCGTCACGACGACAATACGATGCTCTGTAGTACGATACAACGTAAAAAAAGACACAGTTTTTAACAGTGGGCCACTGTCTGCAGTGTGCTGTTTTACTCCACTAGGCATTTACAACAGTGAACGAAATCAGCTTTTTAATGTTTGAATTCATTGAACAAGCCAGGTATCAAAACTTTAGAGCTTATAATTTTTTATGGTGATTAGCTTTTTGTTTAGGTAACAAGAAAAGTTTTAACAGTGGACTACTTTTCTGTCATGGAGTAATTCTGTGCGGTGGCCCTGAATGTGAGCAGAGCTTCACTGCAGACTTAAGTTGTATCCTACTATAGTAGGCCTCTCCCCGGCCGCTATAGGAGGAACTGCATGGCGCTGACGTCTGTGTTTGGTGGACAGTGGTGTATAAGGAAGTTTCCTATCCCTGGCCTCGCTGCGCACAAACGAGCGCTCTGGTAAACGAGTGCCATTTCCTGGTAACTGGCATGGCAGTAAATGGAGGGGCACCATCCCTATGGTCTGCAGCACTTTAGTGATTTAACGCTCCACCTACAATATTAACTTTTGTACAAAAGAGTTTTATATTGTCCATCACAAATAGTCGGCCTAGACTACAGTTAGATGCAACTCAAGAACAAAGCAGCAAATGCCCTTCAAGGGACGCTCTCCAGCGAGTGGCGTTGACTGGTTCTCGTGGTTAATCACCCTCCACCTGGGAGCATGACCTTGCAGGCGGCTGGAAGGTGGAAGATGATCAACCACAGATTAATGGATTAACCGCGACATCACTACAATTGGTCCGTGCTGTTGGCTGTAGGGCCTCCTTTGAGGGGATTTTACCGCTTCACTCTTGAGTTTATCAGACTATAGAAAGCTGTTCTGGTTCCACAGGAAAAAGGCTCAATGATCGTATAACTGTAAATGCATTTCAGCGTGAGCTTGGCGCATGATGGCCTTAGCTGCCTGTGTGCCATAAAACCCAACACAACACGCATTTCGGCACCCCTTGTCTTAGGGCACAAAATTTACACCTTGATCAGCAGCACTGTTACCACCAGTCATCCATATAAAGGTGGCAGCACGGAACTTGGTCTGGGTAATGGGGGAGAGGTCAAGGAGTGAGCAGGACTGTTGTTTCAAGACTGTTCTGTGAAATGCCAGATGACCAACATACTCAAAACCACACCGCCTGTCCTTGTTCTCCAGTGGAAGCCCATGCAACCAGGGTTCTGCATGGCACTGCTTCTCCTCTTCACCTGAGCAGCTGACCTGCCTGACAGCGCTGCGTTATGAGCACCTGTCGGCCTCCCAGCTGCTCGTGCTCAAGAAGCTGGCACTCCTGCACTTGACAGCACTCATGGAGCGGTTCTCGCCACCCTACCGGTCGGGCTGGGGCTGGGCTGTGCCCAAGTTCATCAAGCGCATGCGTGCCCCCGACTACAAGGGTCAGTGCACTTCAGATCATACTGCCATTATTGGCACGCAGCTTATCCACCTTGTACATTCACCAGTATTCTCATGCTTGGAAGGAAACTGACTTATGGAGAGCTTTTTGTGCCAGTTTGTGCTGATATTAGCCGCAGGCATGGCGAAAAAACAACAAAAACTTGAAAGTAAAAAAAGTGTAATAAATCGTGAAATCTACATCCCGACTTTAACCTCAGTCAGAGGAGAAAACTCTTGTCTGGTTTTGTTGCGTCTTTCTGCAGACAAGACGGTGTTTGGAGTCCCCCTCAGCGTGTCCCTCCAGCGGACAGGGCATGCACTACCCCCATCCATCCAAGGTGCCATGGAGTTTCTCCGCAAGAGTGCCCCAGAGGCAACAGGCCTCTTCCGCAAGTCCGGGGTTCGCTCCCGCATCCAGAAGCTGCGGTCATTGCACGAGTCTGCCACAGGGCCCATCTCCTATGAGCAGCACCAGGCGTACGATGTGGCCGACCTACTCAAGCAGTATTTCAGAGAGCTGCCAGACGGCCTGCTCACGGGCAAGCTGTCTGATACGTTTCTCTGCATCTTTCAGCGTGAGTCTTCTTTGCCCCCTGTTTTTGTTGCTTTTTTCCTAGGGAATCTTCAGAGCATGAAACAGGCATAGACTGTATGTTGCAGGTATGTTAAAGTCGGTTTTTTTAACTGCATTAACATGCCAGGAAAACGTTTAAGTTCACTTTTAAGGCTGTCAGAGTCATGTTAAACAGAGCTGCAAGCAGTGATGCTGAAGCAGTCAATTGCTAAGCAGAAGGTTCTTGCATTAGCTATTCATAGGCAACCTCTTAGAAAAAGTGAAGCATTTTGAGTGTAATGTGACTGGCTTTCATTGCATAGCACTAGCTATCACTAAGTTACTACTGATTGCAGAGGATTTCATACCTACACCTGTCAAGCAGCATGATCAACTATTACAATTTGCAATGGTCTTATCATTTTTTTTTTCAAGAATCCGAGAGATCACTGATGAAATCACAGTATTGGTTGTTAAGTCAGCATATCTTTTCGTCACATGGGGGCAGAACCTTGAAAAGAAGTGTGGGTTTACATTTTTTTTTCCCCCCAAAGATTTGTAATAGTACACGATGTAGTTAAACCTTTATTCCTTTATGTAGTGAGTTTCAAGGAGATGGCAGGTTGTATTGACTTGCTGGCAGTTTCCTTCAGCGGGGGAAAAAAAAATTGACTAAGTTTTTATCTGGTGCCAGTTAGATGAGCATTGCTGCAGCCCTGCATACAAAAATGTAGTCACAATAATCAAATCCAGTTAGAACTAATCGTATTCAATTTGAAATGACATAAAAGCTTTTGAACATGAACATCTTTGGCATAATTTTCTTCCTTCTGGTTGGAATTTTGTTTTCGATCCTTAGTTACAGTGGTACCGGTGTCTCCTTCAAGTTTCTGAACATTAAGTTTTTGGTGCTTGGAATTGGGTGAAAGTAGGCCTACCTTTGATTT
>JARKHS020030311.1:0-72257 GCA_030143305.2 Amblyomma americanum
AACTTGGCTCGAACTTAACTTCCATCGGTCTCAAGTGAGCTCCATCGTGTTTCATAAACCGAACTCGGCTTGAAGTGCGACTTGCAACCGGCTTGGCTCGATCCTAGTTCGGTCCAACTTCAAGTCGGCTGAGGAGCTTGCTTGAAGCCGACTTCGTTGTATTTTCCAACATGGCCACCTACCGGTCGGACGTCGCGCGGAGGGTAGCTGCGTTCGAGTTCGCTTGCCATGCCATGGACGTAGTATTTTCTGAGGCCCATTCGTTGCCGAAGATCCCACGGCCAGCGTTACAAGATCGGGGGAACCCGATGGAGCTCTACGACGACGAGCAGTTTCTCGCCCGCTATCGGTTCTCCAAGAACGCCGTGCGGGAGCTGCTCACCGTGTTGCCCCTGCGTGAAAGCCCCGACAACAGGGGACCGCCTGTTCCTCCGATGCTGCAGCTACTCCTGGCTTTGAGGTTTGATGGGGCCGGTACTTTCCAAACCGTCACCGGGGATCTGGTGCGGATTTCGCAGCCCGCGGTGTGCCGCGCAGTTGGCAAGGTCACCTTGCTGATTGCCAAGCACCTGCGCCCGATGCTGGTGCAGTTTCCAGCCGTCTCGCAGTTTGGAAAGCTGATGCGGGACTGTTATGAGATCGGTGAATTCCCTGGTGTGACCGGCTGCATAGATTGCACGCATGTCCGCATCAACAGCCCGGGTGGCGCAGATGCGGAAGTCTACCGAAACCGCAAAGGCTATTTCTCCATCAATGTGCAGGTGAGCAATGAAAATTGAAATTCTCTGAACAGTTACCACTGTTCAGCTCATTCGTATTCGTTCGCGTCGTGTACGTGTTGTCATTTTATTTATTTCCCCGCGGTGCTACGAACGTACAGTCACAAGATTACTTGCCCGAAAGAGGCGGGTTCGATCCCGGCCGCGGCGTTCACATTTCGATGGAGGCGAAATGCTGGAGCCCTGTGTACTGTGCGACTTCGTTGCACGCTGAAGAACGCCAGGTGGTAGAAATTTCCGGAGCCTTTCACTACGGCGTCCCACATAGCGAAATGTGTCTCTTCGGAATATGCGATCAAGGCCCAGCATTTTGTTTTAGTACTGCTTTATAATGTAGCTTTGTACTCCATGAAGAGTGTAGCTTCGTTCTCCATGCTCCATGAAGAGTAGCACTACATTCTAGGCGCTATATTACCACGCAATCACTGTGCAAATTCACCGCAAGGAAGGTTAGTTAATGTTTCCAACGACAGTGCATGACAAAGTTGACAAAGCTTGACCACACTTTCGAGCTGTGGCATTAAATCAACGCAATATTCCTTTATACGTGCAGGTACCAAAAAGCCCACATAAAGACACGGAATGTGGTCGAAAGGAAATTCGGTGTCTGGAAGCGCCGCTTCCCTTGTCTGGATATGGGGCTCCAGCACAAGCCGAAACAAGCTGCAGTGATCATCACAGCGTGTGCAGCCCTGCATAACTTTGCATGTTTGATGAAGGAGCCACAGCCTCCTATTGAAAGCGCTCCCATCCAGGACGCTCCACCGGCTCGCACCAGCACGACAGCAGCGAGGCGGCCAGAGCACCTGCCACCTGTTGATGCTGTCAGCCACAGCTTGTCGGGAATGCAGGCACGACGGGTGCTCATCCAGAAGAGCTTCACATAGGTAAGAAATGCACAGTCCTCAACACTGTCCCATGCATTTTGTATAAAGCATGTTTATAATGCGCACTTGCTCATGCTACCCGTATCCCAACTTTTGTGCAGGAACTAAAGAAATGTTAGAGCAATGGGAACGACTAGCAGCAGTTCAAGCGGCGGGACGAAGAGGTCGACGAAGTGCAGCTGGGGATCCTGAGTGACTCCTGAGAGTGTGCTCATCATGACGCTCTCTGATCTACGACCGCAGACCTTCACTGCGAATACACCCCTTTACACTAGAATTTTTTCTCAGCTTCGGAAGCTTTTAAGTTGCGAGCTTGTTGCATTAACAAACTGCTACTCTTCCACTTCTAGGTTCTGCATTTCTTGCTATAGTGTTCTATTTCAAATGCTATTTTTCAAGAACGCTGTATTGATCTTGCAGGAGGGGAATACAAGAAAAGCTCTTGTTGACCCTGCTGCTGAGGGTCTTAATGGCGCTCAGTTCATTTGTTTAAGAGCTGCTGCCTTGGCGGCTTTGCTTACACGCATGTGAAAAATTACCAGATTTGGTAAAGTACAACAGTTAGGCCTTAGGTGGAGCAGTCGCAGGGCTTGTGCACCTTTCCACAGAGCAAACATTTGTGTGGCTGCTTTGGTAGCGGCATGGAATTCAGGTTTCTCACAGCAAGTAGTTCTGCTACTTCGTCTTTTCTACTTTCATCCGGCTTGCACTTCAAGCTTGGGCTCTTGCATGTCTTCCATGTGTTGAGTATAAATTTGTTTTTAAGTCACAATTGTAATGACAAAGAAGTGCCCATGTGGCAGCTGGACTGCTCTCGGCGAGCGCGTGCTTCGGGTTGGTGCTGCTGGAACCGTTGACTGTCTGTGAACGCTGTTCTGCGCTTTGTACTTTCTGCCCGGAAAACCCATTGCACAATCATTAATTTCAAATATCCCTTTTACAACAAAACGAGACGTTCCCGATTGCCTACAATGATGAAATTCCAGATCACTGCGAAGTTTAGTTTTCTGGCTTGCCAACAGAGGTGTGTTATGAATCAGTTATTAAATTTCTCACTTTTTTTTTTGGCTGTATTGAGGTAAAAAAAACATGAGTGTATTCTTTTCATTTGGTTTGCTTTCAAGATGGTGTAGAACGGTCGAACCTTCAGCTCTCACACTGGAGCCTTCTTTTCAAGGAACGATGCTCGAGTGGTTTGTTGTGCATTGTCGCTCTCTCTCGTCTCTGTCCAAACTTGGGAGTTGGTTGTTGTCATAGTATAGTGCAAAAGGTCGATTCTTTAGGTCTGAAATGGGCTTCCTGACATGATCCACATGCCTCGTCCAGCTTAATCTCTTACAACAAAGTTGCATAACGGGCAGTAACTGGCACAGAGAAAGAAGCGAAGTTCACTGCAGCATATGTGCGGAGAGGATTCCAGGCATTGTTGTGTCATGGTGAAACATACCAACCTACAGTGTGTGACTTGTGAGCATTTTTATTTTCCAAGTGTAAAGGTCATGGTCGTACATAGAACTCATGTAACTGTTGCTAAGGCTACACAATCTGTCTGCGAGCAGTTGCACTCAATATTCATTGTTCTCGAGCCAAATGCACCTGGTGTTTGTTAGGTGCCTTGCTTTGCATGGCTGAATACAAACCCTAGATCATAAAGTGAGTCGTCATGAGCCAACACCAACAGTTAGCCGGGATCATTGTGTGCGGGCACTTCTGATGTTAGGGAACGCCTTGCTGCCGCAGTCATGGTGGACCACTGAAAGATAATTTATGACCCCAGTAGTGTTTGCAACATTTTGTTTTGTGGGTTCAATGAATGGTTTGTGATATGACTAAGTAGCTACTTCTAGCTCGCAAGTGTTGTAGCGAAATCTTTTACATGCAAACACTTGGACTAGCGGTTCTTTTGATTTGTACATGCAGTTACTGGTTGGCTGTCACAGCTTAAATCTGGCTTTGCATTTGAGCCGGCCTTCTTGGAACTGTACTGATTCCACTCATCGAGAACTGGCATGTTTTGAAATTGTTACATGGTTTGGCGGGGTTCGAAATAGCAGAACGTGGGTGCCATCAGCAAGTGTTTTTTTTGATGAATGCTTCTTTATAGTCTTTTTTTGTCATGCCTAGTGCGGCTTGTCACAGGAATGTGGTGGCCATATTTTTGAAGCAGTAGATTACTTCAGCAAAGCGGGAGTCGGTGGCATTGTATTGACTCAAGCTATGGGCCCACCTTGTAGACGGCATAGGAGGAATCGCATTCTTTAAGGGTTTCGGTTCTTGAGTAGGAGGCACTAGCTGCGAGGGTTTAGGTTAGATGAGACAGCAAAGATAATGGAAGGAGTAGAGAGCGGTGTTGGCCTTTGAGCATTTATGTGGTGTTGACTTGCGTGAGCCAATATTGTCGACTTTTTATACATGGAAACTTTAACAATGTGGCCTGCAATTTTCCCTACTGGTTGGTTTTGCAAGCAATGCCAGGGGAGGTTTTTCCTTCCTAGAGCAGCCATATTTGTAGCATACAGCAATGCGTATTTCTATGAATAAATTGCTGTTTGCATCCAAAGATCTATATAGCCATAGCAGCAGAAGTACCACGCAACCATCCTACCTGCCTCCTGCTATGCGATAGCTTGTCAGACTTGCATGCAAGGTGGTGACGGGGCTGTATGTCTGTTCCCACCGAGTCATGTGCTTAAAACGGTACATGTGCAAATGAAGTGTGGTTATGTGGATTTGCCACATAATATTTGTGCAAGCATTCACACAGCATTCCAGTTTCATTCAGTCATAGGCACCGTTTATTCTGGTGCCTCTCGCAGCCTACGAAGCTCTTCAAGTTTGATTTGTTTTTCAATTTCTAAGATTTCCAATTCCAATTTTTTTTTCTGGATATCAAGGAGTTTTTTCTCCTGCCGCTCTTGCATAATACTGTTGTGGTCCTCTCGCATCAGCTGCAGACACAGTCCATGCTCTTCGCGCAGTAAGGCCGCTCTATAGTCGTTCTCATCTGCCAGAGACCTTTCGAAAAGGGCCATCCGCCCTCTTGGAGCCCTGCCAGCGTCACCGGTGGCCACTGCTTCAGCTGTAGTGGGACCAGCGGCAGCTCCAGAAGCAACTGTAGCACTGCTGCAGCCTGCTGCAGCTGTGCTGGAAGCATCAGCAGGTTGCACAGCAGGAGAAAAGAGATTGCTCTCCTGCTCAATTGCTTCTGGAGTTGTCCCACCCTTACCAAAAGCAGCCGCTGGTGACTGCGGCTCATCCACGAGCGGAGGTTCCCAGTCGTCTTCTGTAATAAAGAAAAGGTAAAAATTAGTTGGACAAATCTAAGCTTACAACACATTAGCTGTCTGCCTCAATAGCACAGATTGTTGGGTCAATTGGTGAAGAGAAATTATAACGAAAGCTTTATAATGTTCTTATATAAGGCACCACTTGCCCTTCTCGGCGCCAAATAGCTGCCGTTGTTTCTGGGGGCCCCAGTTTAGTCGTTCTGTTTTGTTATGCCATATTCCTCACCTTTCACTCTCAATTATGCCTGATGACCTCACTTTATTTTTTTCTGCTGATACAATAGTGATAGCCACCCAGGCCCCGAGTTTTACACATGTGGTTATCCTCTAACTCTGCACCTGCAGCTTTTTTTGCTCTTTCAATGGGTTTCTTTTTAATTTTAGTATATTTGCTAGTTTGTACTCATGCGTGTCCTCTGGCCCAGGGAGCCAGTTATACGCCCTTCCTTTCTTCAAAATCATCAGCGTCTAGAACTTTGTCAATGCCAATGAACGCCGACAGCTTTCACTTTGTATATCCTGGAGTAGCTGAGCTAACCCACTTTCATTTTTTTTGCAAAGGTTTCCTTGTAATGCCTGCCTGCTTGCTTCGCCGCATATATGCGACACCAATGCCAAGGTGAGGCATACAAGAAAGGTGACAAATACTGCAGCCTGAGCCTGAGGGCCACAGAAAACATGTGCTTCGAGTGAAACCTCTGCATTGCAAAACTAACAATTTCCTTGAAACTAGCAACCAAATTCGAAAAGGCTTCGAGCATTACACATAGGCAAGCTGCACCATTATTCACAACAAGAATGTTGTTACCTTATCCCTGGAGCACCATCATGTACAAGTACACAGAAATATGAAAATTTATGTGAAGGAGTGCATGCATAATGAAACTGCATTAAAGTTGGCATTCGTTTAAAGTGAGGCAGGAATGGCAAACAAGACTCAAAAACATCATCAGGAGAGAATGTCGTAATGAATGCAGTTCAGGTTGCAGCACTGAATGCTTGCTCTCTCGGTGTCCGACGGTTAACCAACTCCTCGCCTTCCGCTACAGGAACACAGCATACCATTCACATGAATGTAAGCCGTCAAGACAAAATGCCTTCAGAGTGCTGTCCAACAACATGCAGCTTGGAGCAGGTCATCCCTTCGCACTGTCAACCAATGCAGCCTTTATCTGCACAAACATTCAGCCAACCACATGTAGAGCAGCTTTCCACAGTGTTGTATTAAATGAGATTTTTATAATTTGTTGTAGATGAACTGTACAGTCCTCATAGCAGGTTCAAGGCAATGAAAAACATTGAAACAGCGTCAATTGACAGTACACGCTGCAGTTGTCATCAAAGGAATATAAAGAGAGGAGTGCTGTTTTTCTACAACATGCAAAGTGCTTTCTTTACCTGCGTAATGGAATTCTTCATTGCCTGCTCCATCCACCATTGGCTGCAACAATCTTATAACAGGCAAACTTGCCACTGGTGGCAGGTTAATGCCTCCATCAGAGTCAGTCCGGTTGCCTACCCTGGTCATTATGTGGCTGGCAACAGCAATGACTTGCTCACTTTGAGCGCTCACAGTGCATTGAGCTGACCCTCCTCCTGAAAAGAAAAAAGACACCGCACACAGTGAAGCTACTCTTAATTTATAGACAATGCGCCATTAAAATATTTTATTCATGAAGTGCCACACAGAAGCAACCAAAGGCACACCAATGCATGCAACTGTGTGTTGTTTTCGCTACGTTTTTGTGCCACCCGTCCCAGCAGTGCCAGGAATGAGTAAAGGTAGGTAGTTGTATGTACAGCCTTCCGGATATTCAATAGTACCAAGCAACTGTCAATAGCGCGGCAAGTTTCCTCATGAACATGAAGGTCGCCAGTGTAGACACCGTCTGATCTACGGTGCACCCAATTTGGCTTCGCGGCGCGATAGTATGCGAATGGTACCAACTCCGAGCAAAATCGTCCGTTGTCAGTTCGCTGCTGGCCTGGCGCGAGCCCTCCGTCCCACTGCACTGCCCGCTCATCATAGTCTTCTATGCAGCAGAAATCGCATGCCTTCGTACTGACTTGAATGTAGCAAACATTCTCTGTAGTTTTTAAAAATTACGGAGGCTGTACAGGATACTGCTTGGGCATTATTTACACGATTAACGCAGGCTGCATTCATCTGCGTTTGTAAATAAAGCAGAGTACACTGCACCGAAACGTTATTACGTGCCCATTTACGTGTTATCACACTGTTCCTAAAAAACTATGCATTCCAGTCCACGCTGCTTACGCCGACCGAAGTAGAATAATCATGCCCTTATCCATGGCATACAAAGCATGCAGGAACAAACATTTGTAAACGGCCTGCAAGCCGCGCTCACCTGTCTTGTGGCGATCTCTCTTTTTCCTCGCGTCCTCTTCCTTCGACTTTTGTTTAGGTTGGCCCAGCATTTCTTGAGCTGATTGGGGTCACGTCGGGTCACCCCGTGATTGCTGTCAAACAGCCCGGCAATTTCCTTCCAAGTGGCGTTTTTTTTTTTTGCCAGCGACGACACATCGTTTTTTTTTGCACTCTAATATATGCCGACGTGCGTTAACCAAACACAATAACAATTCCTTTTCCTCGAAAGTGAACTGAGGCGCTGGTCTCCGCTGGGAGCAGGAAAAGCATGGGAAAAACTGGCTATGGCTCAACTAGGATTGGCTCAATGTGGAGCACGTTGCCAGCCAAAAACGTCAATCAAGTGGAAGCAGCGGGTAGCACTGAAATGTAGTTTTTATTGTTAGCAATTTTATGCAGGTCACTCACACCTAGTGCCTGTTTATGACTGCTGAACGAGATGCGTTGTTTTATAGGAGCAAAATGGGCATTATTATAATAGATTGTTCAATACTCTCATCCCCAGACGAGCAATGCGCCCTCGCTTTCAAGCACGCGCTTAACTTGACGAAGCAAGTCAGGTTGAGCATCTATGAAACACGAAACCCAACTTGGCCGTTCTGAAGCCGCCTTGGCGCTTCGACTCGACTTGCCGAAGTTGAGTCGAAGCACGAGCCAAGTTACATTTCTGCATTCGGGGGTAAGACGTTGCACGTTCCGGTGTCGCTCCTGCTCTTGTGGCGGTCCCTTGGTGCCGGCTTGATTTTATAGCAGCGGCCACCGGAAGTGCGACCGCACTGTGGTGGAAGGTTGGTATGCGCAAGTGCAGAGCCCGCGCATGCAACTGGCGATGATGCGGCTTGCAGGTGAGGGTAGCTGGCGAGGGTGGAAGGATTGGTTGGCTGGGAAAGCGGGAATCTGCACACAAATAAGAGCAGCTTAGACGTTGCACGTTCCGGTGTCGCTCCTGCTCTTGTGGCGGTTCCTTGATGCCGGCTTGAATTTATAGCAGCGGCCACCGGAAGGGCGACCGCACTGTTCCGGAAGGTTGGTATGCGCAGGTTCAGAGCCCGCACGTGCTACTGGCGATGATGCGGCTTGCAGGTGAGGGTAGCTGGCGAGGGTGGAAGGAGTGGTTGGCTGGGAAAGCGGGAATCTGCACACAAATAAGAGAAGACTTAGACGTTGCACGTTTCGGTGTCGCTGCAGCTCTTGTGGCGGTCCCTTGATGCCGGCTTGATTTTATAGCAGCGGCCCCCTGAACGGCGACCGCACTGTTCCGGAAGGTTGGTATGCGCAGGTGCAGATCCCGCACGTGTAACTGGCGATGATGCGGCTTGCAGGTGAGGGTAGCAGGCGAGGGTGGAATGAGTGGTTGGCTGGGTAAGCGGTAATCTGCACTAATAAGAGAAGACTTAGACGTTGCACGTTTCTGTGTCGCTCCTGCTCTTGTGGCGGTCCCTTGATGCCGGCTTGATTTTATAGCAGCGGCCAACCGAAGGGCGACTGCACTGTTCCAGAAGGTTGGTATGCGCAGGTGCAGAGCCCGCACGTGTAACTGGCGATGATGCGGCTTGCTGGTGAGGGTAGCAGGTGAGGGTGGAATGAGTGGTTGGCTGGGTAAGCGGGAATCTTCACACAAATAAGAGAAAACTTAGACGTTGCACGTTTCGGTGTCGCTGCTGCTCTTTTGGCGGTCCCTTGATGGCGGCTTGATTTTATAGCAGCGGCCACCGGAAGAGCGACCGCACTATTCCGGAAGGTTGGTATGCGCAGGTGCAGAGCCCGCACGTGTAACTGGCGATGATACGGCTTGCAAGTGAGGGCAGCAACCGAGGGTGGAAGGAGTGGTTGGCTGGGAAAGCGGGAATCTGCACACAAATAAGAGAAGACAGACGTTGAACGTTCCGGTGTCGCCCCTGCTCTTGTGGCGGTCCCTTGATGCCGGATTGAATTTATAGCACCAGCCACCGGAAGGGCGACCGCACTGTTCAGGAAGGTTGGTATGCTCAGGTGCAGAGCCCGCACGTGTAACTGGCGTTGATGCGGATTGCAGGTTAGGGTAGCAGGCGAGGGTGGAATGAGTGGTTGGCTGGGTAAGCGGGAATCTGCACACAAATAAGAGAAGACTTAGATGTTGCATGTTTCGCTGTCGCTGCAGCTCTCGTGGCGGTCCCTTGATGCCGGCTTGATTTTATAGCAGCGGCCACCGGAAGGGCGACCGCAATGTTCCGGAAGGTTGGTATGCGCAGGTGCAGAGCCCGCACGTGCAACTGGCGATGATTCGGCTTGCAGTGGAGGGTAGCAGGCGAGGGTGGATTGAGTGGTTGGCTGGGAAAGCGGGAATCTGCACACAAATAAGAGAAGACTAAGACGTTGCACGTTCCGGTGTCGCTCCTGCTCTTGTGGCGGTTCCTTGATGCCGGCTTGAATTTAGAGCAGCCACCACCGGAAGGGCGACCGCACTGTTCCGGAAGGTTGGTATGCGCAGGTGCAGAGCCCGCACGTGCTACTGGCGATGATGCGGCTTGCAGGTGAGGGTAGCTGGCGATAGTAGAAGGAGTGGTTGACTGCGTAAGAGGGAATCTGCACACAAATAAGAGAAGACTTAGACGTTGCACGTTTCGCTGTCGCATCAGTTCTAGTGGCGGTTCCTTGATGCCGGCTTGATTTTATAGCAGCGGCCACCGGAAGGGCGACCGCACTGTTCCGGAACGTTGGTATGCGCAGGTGCAGAGCCCGCACGTGCAACTAGCTATGATACGGCTTGCAGGTGAGGGTAGCTGGCGATAGTAGAAGGAGTGGTTGACGGCGTAAGAAGGAATCTGCACACAAATAAGAGAAGACTTAGACGTTGCACGTTTCGCTGTCGCTGCAGCTCTTGTGGCGGTCCCTTGATGCCGGCTTGATTTTATAGCAGCGGCCTCCGGAACGGCGACCGCACTGTTCCGGAAGGTTGGTATGCGCAGGTCCAGAGCCCGCACGTGTAACTGGCGATGATGCGGCTTGCGGGTGAGGGTAGCAGGCGAGGGTGAAATGAGTGGTTGGCTGGGTAAGCGGTAATCTGCAAAAATAAGAGAAGACTTAGACGTTGCACGTTTCGGTGTCGCTCCTGCTCTTGTGGCGGGCCCTTGATGCTGGCTTGATTTTATAGCAGCGGCCACCCGAAGGGCGACCGCACTGTTCCGGAAGGTTGGTATGCACAGGTGCAGATCCAGCACGTGCAACTGGCGATGATTCGGCTTGCAGGTGAGGGTAGCAGGCGAGGGTGGAATGAGTGGTTGGCTGGGTAAGCGGTAATCTGCACAAATAAGAGAAGACTTAGACGTTGCACGTTTCGGTGTCGCTCCTGCTCTTGTGGCGGGCCCTTGATGCCGGCTTGATTTTATAGCAGCGGCCACCCGATGGGCGACCGCACTGTTCCGGAAGGTTGGTATGCACAGGTGCAGAGCCCGCACGTGTAACTGGCGATGATGCGGCTTGCAGGTGAGGGTGGAATGATTGGTTGGCTGGGAAAGCGGGAATCTGCGCATAAATAAGAGAAGACTAAGACGTTGCACGTTCCGGTGTCGCTCCTGCTCTTGTGGCGGTCCCTTGATGCCGGCTTGATTTTATAGCAGCGGCCACCGGAAGTGCGACCGCACTGTGGTGGAAGGTTGGAATGCGCAAGTGCAGAGCCTGCGCATGCAACTGGCGATGATGCGGCTTGCAGGTGAGGGTAGCTGGCGAGGGTGGAAGGATTGGTTGGCTGTGAAAGCGGGAATCTGCACACAAATAAGAGCAGCTTAGACGTTGCACGTTCCGGTGTCGCTCCTGCTCTTGTGGCGGTTCCTTGATGCCGGCTTGAATTTATAGCAGCGGCCACCGGAAGGGCGACCGCACTGTTCCGGAAGGTTGGTATGCGCAGGTGCAGAGCCCGCACGTGCTACTGGCGATGATGCGGCTTGCAGGTGAGGGTAGCTGGCGAGGGTGGAATGAGTGGTTGGCTGGGTAAGCGGGAATCTGCACACAAATAAGAGAAAACTTAGACGTTGCACGTTTCGGTGTCGCTGCTGCTCTTGTGGCGGTCCCTTGATGCCGGCTTGATTTTATAGCAGCGGCCACCGGAAGAGCGACCGCACTGTTCCGGAAGGTTGGTATGCGCAGGTGCATAGCCCGCACGTGTAAGTGGCGATGATGCGGCTTGCAAGTGAGGGCAGCAACCGAGGGTGGAAGGAGTGGTTGGCTGGGAAAGCGGGAATCTGCACACAAATAAGAGAAGACTTAGACGTTGCACGTTTCGCTGTCGCTGCAGCTCTTGTGGCGGTCCCTTGATGCCGGCTTGATTTTATAGCAGCGGCCAACCGAAGGGCGACTGCACTGTTCCAGAAGGTTGGTATGCGCAGGTGCAGAGCCCGCACGTGTAACTGGCGATGATGCGGCTTGCTGGTGAGGGTAGCAGGTGAGGGTGGAATGAGTGGTTGGCTGGGTAAGCGGGAATCTTCACACAAATAAGAGAAAACTTAGACGTTGCACGTTTCGGTGTCGCTGCTGCTCTTTTGGCGGTCCCTTGATGCCGGCTTGATTTTATAGCAGCGGCCACCGGAAGAGCGACCGCACTATTCCGGAAGGTTGGTATGCGCAGGTGCAGAGCCCGCACGTGTAACTGGCGATGATGCGGCTTGCAAGTGAGGGCAGCAACCGAGGGTGGAAGGAGTGGTTGGGTGGGAAAGCGGGAATCTGCACACAAATAAGAGAAGACAGACGTTGAACGTTCCGGTGTCGCCCCTGCTCTTGTGGCGGTCCCTTGATGCCGGCTTGAATTTATAGCACCAGCCACCGGAAGGGCGACCGCACTGTTCAGGAAGGTTGGTATGCTCAGGTGCAGAGCCCGCACGTGTAACTGGCGTTGATGCGGATTGCAGGTTAGGGTAGCAGGCGAGGGTGGAATGAGTGGTTGGCTGGGTAAGCGGGAATCTGCACACAAATAAGAGAAGACTTAGATGTTGCATGTTTCGCTGTCGCTGCAGCTCTCGTGGCGGTCCCTTGATGCCGGCTTGATTTTATAGCAGCGGCCACCGGAAGGGCGACCGCAATGTTCCGGAAGGTTGGTATGCGCAGGTGCAGAGCCCGCACGTGCAACTGGCGATGATTCGGCTTGCAGTGGAGGGTAGCAGGCGAGGGTGGATTGAGTGGTTGGCTGGGAAAGCGGGAATCTGCACACAAATAAGAGAAGACTAAGACGTTGCACGTTCCGGTGTCGCTCCTGCTCTTGTGGCGGTTCCTTGATGCCGGCTTGAATTTATAGCAGCGGCCACCGGAAGGGCGACCGCACTGTTCCGGAAGGTTGGTATGCGCAGGTGCAGAGCCCGCACGTGCTACTGGCGATGATGCGGCTTGCAGGTGAGGGTAGCTGGCGATAGTAGAAGGAGTGGTTGACTGCGTAAGAGGGAATCTGCACACAAATAAGAGAAGACTTAGACGTTGCACGTTTCGCTGTCGCATCAGTTCTAGTGGCGGTTCCTTGATGCCGGCTTGATTTTATAGCAGCGGCCACCGGAAGGGCGACCGCACTGTTCCGGAACGTTGGTATGCGCAGGTGCAGAGCCCGCACGTGCAACTAGCTATGATACGGCTTGCAGGTGAGGGTAGCTGGCGATAGTAGAAGGAGTGGTTGATGGCGTAAGAAGGAATCTGCACACAAATAAGAGAAGACTTAGACGTTGCACGTTTCGCTGTCGCTGCAGCTCTTGTGGCGGTCCCTTGATGCCGGCTTGATTTTATAGCAGCGGCCTCCGGAACGGCGACCGCACTGTTCCGGAAGGTTGGTATGCGCAGGTCCAGAGCCCGCACGTGTAACTGGCGATGATGCGGCTTGCGGGTGAGGGTAGCAGGCGAGGGTGAAATGAGTGGTTGGCTGGGTAAGCGGTAATCTGCAAAAATAAGAGAAGACTTAGACGTTGCACGTTTCGGTGTCGCTCCTGCTCTTGTGGCGGGCCCTTGATGCTGGCTTGATTTTATAGCAGCGGCCACCCGAAGGGCGACCGCACTGTTCCGGAAGGTTGGTATGCACAGGTGCAGATCCAGCACGTGCAACTGGCGATGATTCGGCTTGCAGGTGAGGGTAGCAGGCGAGGGTGGAATGAGTGGTTGGCTGGGTAAGCGGTAATCTGCACAAATAAGAGAAGACTTAGACGTTGCACGTTTCGGTGTCGCTCCTGCTCTTGTGGCGGTCCCTTGATGCCGGCTTGATTTTATAGCAGCGGCCACCCGAAGGGCGACTGCACTGTTCCAGAAGGTTGGTATGCGCAGGTGCAGAGCCCGCACGTGTAAATGGAGATGATGCGGCTTGCAGGTGAGGGTGGAATGAGTGGTTGGCTGGGTAAGCGGGAATCTGCACGCAAATAAGAGAAAACTTAGACGTTGCACGTTTCGGTGTCGCTGCTGCTCTTGTGGCGGTCCCTTGATTCCGGCTTGATTTTATAGCAGCGGCCACCGGAAGAGCGACCGCACTGTTCCGGAAGGTTGGTATGCGCAGGTGGAGAGCCAGCACGTGCTACTGGCGATGATGCGGCTTGCAGGTGAGGGTAGCTGGCGAGGGTGGAAGGAGTGTTTGGCTCGGTAAGCGGGAATCTGCACACAAATAAGAGAAGACTTAGACGTTGCACGTTTCGGTGTCGCTGCAGCTCTTGTGGCGGTCCCTTGATGCCGGCTTGATTTTATAGCAGCGGCCCCCGGAGCGGCGACCGCACTGTTCCGGAAGGTTGGTATGCGCAGGTGCAGAGCCCGCACGTGTAACTGGCGATGATGCGGCTTGCAGGTGAGGGTAGCAGGCGAGGGTGGAATGAGTGGTTGGCTGGGTAAGCGGTAATCTGCACAAATAAGAGAAGACAGACGTTGCACGTTTCGGTGTTGCTCCTGCTCTTGTGGCGGTCCCTTGATGCCGGCTTGATTTTATAGCAGCGGCCACCCGAAGGGCGACTGCACTGTTCCAGAAGGTTGGTATGCGCAGGTGCAGAGCCCGCACGTGTAAATGGAGATGATGCGGCTTGCAGGTGAGGGTGGAATGAGTGGTTGGCTGGGTAAGCGGGAATCTGCACACAAATAAGAGAAAACTTAGACGTTGCACGTTTCGGTGTCGCTGCTGCTCTTGTGGCGGTCCCTTGATGCCGGCTTGATTTTATAGCAGCGGCCACCGGAAGAGCGACCGCACTGTTCCGGAAGGTTGGTATGCGCAGGTGCATAGCCCGCACGTGTAAGTGGCGATGATGCGGCTTGCAAGTGAGGGCAGCAACCGAGGGTGGAAGGAGTGGTTGGCTGGGAAAGCGGGAATCTGCACACAAATAAGAGAAGACTTAGACGTTGCACGTTTCGCTGTCGCTGCAGCTCTTGTGGTGGTCCCTTGATGCCGGCTTGATTTTATAGCAGCGGCCTCCGGAACGGCGACCGCACTGTTCCGGAAGGTTGGTATGCGCAGGTGCAGAGCCCGCACATGTAACTGGCGATGATGCGGCTTGCGGGTGAGGGTAGCAGGCGAGGGTGGAATGAGTGGTTGGCTGGGTAAGCGGGAATCTGCACACAAATAAGAGAAGACTTAGACGTTGCACGTTTCGCTGTCGCTGCAGCTCTTGTGGCGGTCCCTTGATGCCGGCTTGAATTTATAGCAGCGGCCACCGGAAGGGCCACCGCACTGTTCCGGAAGGTTGGTATGCTCAGGTGCAGAGCCCGCACGTGTAACTGGCGTTGATGCGGCTTGCAGGTTAGGGTACCAGGCGAGGGTGGAATGAGTGGTTGGCTGGGAAAGCGGGAATCTGCACACAAATAAGAGAAGACTTAGACGTTGCACGTTCCGGTGTCGCTCCTGCTCTTGTGGCGGTTCCTTGATGCCGGCTTGAATTTAAAGCAGCGGCCATCGGAAGGGCGACCGCACTGTTCCGGAAGGTTGGTATGCGCAGGTGCAGAGCCCGCACGTGCTACTGGCGATGATGCGGCTTGCAGGTGAGGGTAGCTGGCGATAGTAGAAGGAGTGGTTGACTGCGTCAGAGGGAATCTGCACACAAATAAGAGAAGACTTAGACGTTGCACGTTTCGCTGTCGCATCAGTTCTAGTGGCCGTTCCTTGATGCCGGCTTGATTTTATAGCAGCGGCCACCGGAAGGGTGACCGCACTGTTCCGGAACGTTGCTATGCGCAGGTGCAGAGCCCGCACGTGCAACTAGCTATGATACGGCTTGCAGGTGAGGGTAGCTGGCGATAGTAGAAGGAGTGGTTGACGGCGTAAGAGGGAATCTGCACACAAATAAGAGAAGACTTAGATGTTGCACGTTTCGCTGTCGCTGCAGCTCTTGTGGCGGTCCCTTGATGCCGGCTTGATTTTATAGCAGCGGCCTCCGGAACGGCGACCGCACTGTTCCGGAAGGTTGGTATGCGCAGGTGCAGAGCCCGCACGTGTAACTGGCGATGATGCGGCTTGCGGGTGAGGGTAGCAGGCGAGGGTGGAATGAGTGGTTGGCTGGGTAAGCGGTAATCTGCACTAATAAGAGAAGACTTAGACGTTGCACGTTTCTGTGTCGCTCCTGCTCTTGTGGCGGTCCCTTGATGCCGGCTTGATTTTATAGCAGCGGCCAACCGAAGGGCGACTGCACTGTTCCAGAAGGTTGGTATGCGCAGGTGCAGAGCCCGCACGTGTAACTGGCGATGATGCGGCTTGCTGGTGAGGGTAGCAGGTGAGGGTGGAATGAGTGGTTGGCTGGGTAAGCGGGAATCTTCACACAAATAAGAGAAAACTTAGACGTTGCACGTTTCGGTGTCGCTGCTGCTCTTTTGGCGGTCCCTTGATGGCGGCTTGATTTTATAGCAGCGGCCACCGGAAGAGCGACCGCACTATTCCGGAAGGTTGGTATGCGCAGGTGCAGAGCCCGCACGTGTAACTGGCGATGATGCGGCTTGCAAGTGAGGGCAGCAACCGAGGGTGGAAGGAGTGGTTGGCTGGGAAAGCGGGAATCTGCACACAAATAAGAGAAGACAGACGTTGAACGTTCCGGTGTCGCCCCTGCTCTTGTGGCGGTCCCTTGATGCCGGATTGAATTTATAGCACCAGCCACCGGAAGGGCGACCGCACTGTTCAGGAAGGTTGGTATGCTCAGGTGCAGAGCCCGCACGTGTAACTGGCGTTGATGCGGATTGCAGGTTAGGGTAGCAGGCGAGGGTGGAATGAGTGGTTGGCTGGGTAAGCGGGAATCTGCACACAAATAAGAGAAGACTTAGATGTTGCATGTTTCGCTGTCGCTGCAGCTCTCGTGGCGGTCCCTTGATGCCGGCTTGATTTTATAGCAGCGGCCACCGGAAGGGCGACCGCAATGTTCCGGAAGGTTGGTATGCGCAGGTGCAGAGCCCGCACGTGCAACTGGCGATGATTCGGCTTGCAGTGGAGGGTAGCAGGCGAGGGTGGATTGAGTGGTTGGCTGGGAAAGCGGGAATCTGCACACAAATAAGAGAAGACTAAGACGTTGCACGTTCCGGTGTCGCTCCTGCTCTTGTGGCGGTTCCTTGATGCCGGCTTGAATTTAGAGCAGCCGCCACCGGAAGGGCGACCGCACTGTTCCGGAAGGTTGGTATGCGCAGGTGCAGAGCCCGCACGTGCTACTGGCGATGATGCGGCTTGCAGGTGAGGGTAGCTGGCGATAGTAGAAGGAGTGGTTGACTGCGTAAGAGGGAATCTGCACACAAATAAGAGAAGACTTAGACGTTGCACGTTTCGCTGTCGCATCAGTTCTAGTGGCGGTTCCTTGATGCCGGCTTGATTTTATAGCAGCGGCCACCGGAAGGGCGACCGCACTGTTCCGGAACGTTGGTATGCGCAGGTGCAGAGCCCGCACGTGCAACTAGCTATGATACGGCTTGCAGGTGAGGGTAGCTGGCGATAGTAGAAGGAGTGGTTGACGGCGTAAGAAGGAATCTGCACACAAATAAGAGAAGACTTAGACGTTGCACGTTTCGCTGTCGCTGCAGCTCTTGTGGCGGTCCCTTGATGCCGGCTTGATTTTATAGCAGCGGCCTCCGGAACGGCGACCGCACTGTTCCGGAAGGTTGGTATGCGCAGGTCCAGAGCCCGCACGTGTAACTGGCGATGATGCGGCTTGCGGGTGAGGGTAGCAGGCGAGGGTGAAATGAGTGGTTGGCTGGGTAAGCGGTAATCTGCAAAAATAAGAGAAGACTTAGACGTTGCACGTTTCGGTGTCGCTCCTGCTCTTGTGGCGGGCCCTTGATGCTGGCTTGATTTTATAGCAGCGGCCACCCGAAGGGCGACCGCACTGTTCCGGAAGGTTGGTATGCACAGGTGCAGATCCAGCACGTGCAACTGGCGATGATTCGGCTTGCAGGTGAGGGTAGCAGGCGAGGGTGGAATGAGTGGTTGGCTGGGTAAGCGGTAATCTGCACAAATAAGAGAAGACTTAGACGTTGCACGTTTCGGTGTCGCTCCTGCTCTTGTGGCGGGCCCTTGATGCCGGCTTGATTTTATAGCAGCGGCCACCCGATGGGCGACCGCACTGTTCCGGAAGGTTGGTATGCACAGGTGCAGAGCCCGCACGTGTAACTGGCGATGATGCGGCTTGCAGGTGAGGGTGGAATGAGTGGTTGGCTGGGAAAGCGGGAATCTGCGCATAAATAAGAGAAGACTAAGACGTTGCACGTTCCGGTGTCGCTCCTGCTCTTGTGGCGGTCCCTTGATGCCGGCTTGATTTTATAGCAGCGGCCACCGGAAGTGCGACCGCACTGTGGTGGAAGGTTGGAATGCGCAAGTGCAGAGCCTGCGCATGCAACTGGCGATGATGCGGCTTGCAGGTGAGGGTAGCTGGCGAGGGTGGAAGGATTGGTTGGCTGTGAAAGCGGGAATCTGCACACAAATAAGAGCAGCTTAGACGTTGCACGTTCCGGTGTCGCTCCTGCTCTTGTGGCGGTTCCTTGATGCCGGCTTGAATTTATAGCAGCGGCCACCGGAAGGGCGACCGCACTGTTCCGGAAGGTTGGTATGCGCAGGTGCAGAGCCCGCACGTGCTACTGGCGATGATGCGGCTTGCAGGTGAGGGTAGCTGGCGAGGGTGGAAGGAGTGGTTGGCTGGGAAAGCGGGAATCTGCACACAAATAAGAGAAGACTTAGACGTTGCACGTTTCGGTGTCGCTGCAGCTCTTGTGGCGGTCCCTTGATGCCGGCTTGATTTTATAGCAGCGGCCCCCTGAACGGCGACCGCACTGTTCCGGAAGGTTGGTATGCGCAGGTGCAGATCCCGCACGTGTAACTGGCGATGATGCGGCTTGCAGGTGAGGGTAGCAGGCGAGGGTGGAATGAGTGGTTGGCTGGGTAAGCGGTAATCTGCACTAATAAGAGAAGACTTAGACGTTGCACGTTTCTGTGTCGCTCCTGCTCTTGTGGCGGTCCCTTGATGCCGGCTTGATTTTATAGCAGCGGCCAACCGAAGGGCGACTGCACTGTTCCAGAAGGTTGGTATGCGCAGGTGCAGAGCCCGCACGTGTAACTGGCGATGATGCGGCTTGCTGGTGAGGGTAGCAGGTGAGGGTGGAATGAGTGGTTGGCTGGGTAAGCGGGAATCTTCACACAAATAAGAGAAAACTTAGACGTTGCACGTTTCGGTGTCGCTGCTGCTCTTTTGGCGGTCCCTTGATGCCGGCTTGATTTTATAGCAGCGGCCACCGGAAGAGCGACCGCACTATTCCGGAAGGTTGGTATGCGCAGGTGCAGAGCCCGCACGTGTAACTGGCGATGATGCGGCTTGCAAGTGAGGGCAGCAACCGAGGGTGGAAGGAGTGGTTGGGTGGGAAAGCGGGAATCTGCACACAAATAAGAGAAGACAGACGTTGAACGTTCCGGTGTCGCCCCTGCTCTTGTGGCGGTCCCTTGATGCCGGCTTGAATTTATAGCACCAGCCACCGGAAGGGCGACCGCACTGTTCAGGAAGGTTGGTATGCTCAGGTGCAGAGCCCGCACGTGTAACTGGCGTTGATGCGGATTGCAGGTTAGGGTAGCAGGCGAGGGTGGAATGAGTGGTTGGCTGGGTAAGCGGGAATCTGCACACAAATAAGAGAAGACTTAGATGTTGCATGTTTCGCTGTCGCTGCAGCTCTCGTGGCGGTCCCTTGATGCCGGCTTGATTTTATAGCAGCGGCCACCGGAAGGGCGACCGCAATGTTCCGGAAGGTTGGTATGCGCAGGTGCAGAGCCCGCACGTGCAACTGGCGATGATTCGGCTTGCAGTGGAGGGTAGCAGGCGAGGGTGGATTGAGTGGTTGGCTGGGAAAGCGGGAATCTGCACACAAATAAGAGAAGACTAAGACGTTGCACGTTCCGGTGTCGCTCCTGCTCTTGTGGCGGTTCCTTGATGCCGGCTTGAATTTATAGCAGCGGCCACCGGAAGGGCGACCGCACTGTTCCGGAAGGTTGGTATGCGCAGGTGCAGAGCCCGCACGTGCTACTGGCGATGATGCGGCTTGCAGGTGAGGGTAGCTGGCGATAGTAGAAGGAGTGGTTGACTGCGTAAGAGGGAATCTGCACACAAATAAGAGAAGACTTAGACGTTGCACGTTTCGCTGTCGCATCAGTTCTAGTGGCGGTTCCTTGATGCCGGCTTGATTTTATAGCAGCGGCCACCGGAAGGGCGACCGCACTGTTCCGGAACGTTGGTATGCGCAGGTGCAGAGCCCGCACGTGCAACTAGCTATGATACGGCTTGCAGGTGAGGGTAGCTGGCGATAGTAGAAGGAGTGGTTGATGGCGTAAGAAGGAATCTGCACACAAATAAGAGAAGACTTAGACGTTGCACGTTTCGCTGTCGCTGCAGCTCTTGTGGCGGTCCCTTGATGCCGGCTTGATTTTATAGCAGCGGCCTCCGGAACGGCGACCGCACTGTTCCGGAAGGTTGGTATGCGCAGGTCCAGAGCCCGCACGTGTAACTGGCGATGATGCGGCTTGCGGGTGAGGGTAGCAGGCGAGGGTGAAATGAGTGGTTGGCTGGGTAAGCGGTAATCTGCAAAAATAAGAGAAGACTTAGACGTTGCACGTTTCGGTGTCGCTCCTGCTCTTGTGGCGGGCCCTTGATGCTGGCTTGATTTTATAGCAGCGGCCACCCGAAGGGCGACCGCACTGTTCCGGAAGGTTGGTATGCACAGGTGCAGATCCAGCACGTGCAACTGGCGATGATTCGGCTTGCAGGTGAGGGTAGCAGGCGAGGGTGGAATGAGTGGTTGGCTGGGTAAGCGGTAATCTGCACAAATAAGAGAAGACTTAGACGTTGCACGTTTCGGTGTCGCTCCTGCTCTTGTGGCGGTCCCTTGATGCCGGCTTGATTTTATAGCAGCGGCCACCCGAAGGGCGACTGCACTGTTCCAGAAGGTTGGTATGCGCAGGTGCAGAGCCCGCACGTGTAAATGGAGATGATGCGGCTTGCAGGTGAGGGTGGAATGAGTGGTTGGCTGGGTAAGCGGGAATCTGCACACAAATAAGAGAAAACTTAGACGTTGCACGTTTCGGTGTCGCTGCTGCTCTTGTGGCGGTCCCTTGATGCCGGCTTGATTTTATAGCAGCGGCCACCGGAAGAGCGACCGCACTGTTCCGGAAGGTTGGTATGCGCAGGTGGAGAGCCAGCACGTGCTACTGGCGATGATGCGGCTTGCAGGTGAGGGTAGCTGGCGAGGGTGGAAGGAGTGTTTGGCTCGGTAAGCGGGAATCTGCACACAAATAAGAGAAGACTTAGACGTTGCACGTTTCGGTGTCGCTGCAGCTCTTGTGGCGGTCCCTTGATGCCGGCTTGATTTTATAGCAGCGGCCCCCGGAGCGGCGACCGCACTGTTCCGGAAGGTTGGTATGCGCAGGTGCAGAGCCCGCACGTGTAACTGGCGATGATGCGGCTTGCAGGTGAGGGTAGCAGGCGAGGGTGGAATGAGTGGTTGGCTGGGTAAGCGGTAATCTGCACAAATAAGAGAAGACAGACGTTGCACGTTTCGGTGTTGCTCCTGCTCTTGTGGCGGTCCCTTGATGCCGGCTTGATTTTATAGCAGCGGCCACCCGAAGGGCGACTGCACTGTTCCAGAAGGTTGGTATGCGCAGGTGCAGAGCCCGCACGTGTAAATGGAGATGATGCGGCTTGCAGGTGAGGGTGGAATGAGTGGTTGGCTGGGTAAGCGGGAATCTGCACACAAATAAGAGAAAACTTAGACGTTGCACGTTTCGGTGTCGCTGCTGCTCTTGTGGCGGTCCCTTGATGCCGGCTTGATTTTATAGCAGCGGCCACCGGAAGAGCGACCGCACTGTTCCGGAAGGTTGGTATGCGCAGGTGCATAGCCCGCACGTGTAAGTGGCGATGATGCGGCTTGCAAGTGAGGGCAGCAACCGAGGGTGGAAGGAGTGGTTGGCTGGGAAAGCGGGAATCTGCACACAAATAAGAGAAGACTTAGACGTTGCACGTTTCGCTGTCGCTGCAGCTCTTGTGGTGGTCCCTTGATGCCGGCTTGATTTTATAGCAGCGGCCTCCGGAACGGCGACCGCACTGTTCCGGAAGGTTGGTATGCGCAGGTGCAGAGCCCGCACGTGTAACTGGCGATGATGCGGCTTGCGGGTGAGGGTAGCAGGCGAGGGTGGAATGAGTGGTTGGCTGGGTAAGCGGGAATCTGCACACAAATAAGAGAAGACTTAGACGTTGCACGTTTCGCTGTCGCTGCAGCTCTTGTGGCGGTCCCTTGATGCCGGCTTGAATTTATAGCAGCGGCCACCGGAAGGGCCACCGCACTGTTCCGGAAGGTTGGTATGCTCAGGTGCAGAGCCCGCACGTGTAACTGGCGTTGATGCGGCTTGCAGGTTAGGGTACCAGGCGAGGGTGGAATGAGTGGTTGGCTGGGAAAGCGGGAATCTGCACACAAATAAGAGAAGACTTAGACGTTGCACGTTCCGGTGTCGCTCCTGCTCTTGTGGCGGTTCCTTGATGCCGGCTTGAATTTAAAGCAGCGGCCATCGGAAGGGCGACCGCACTGTTCCGGAAGGTTGGTATGCGCAGGTGCAGAGCCCGCACGTGCTACTGGCGATGATGCGGCTTGCAGGTGAGGGTAGCTGGCGATAGTAGAAGGAGTGGTTGACTGCGTCAGAGGGAATCTGCACACAAATAAGAGAAGACTTAGACGTTGCACGTTTCGCTGTCGCATCAGTTCTAGTGGCCGTTCCTTGATGCCGGCTTGATTTTATAGCAGCGGCCACCGGAAGGGTGACCGCACTGTTCCGGAACGTTGCTATGCGCAGGTGCAGAGCCCGCACGTGCAACTAGCTATGATACGGCTTGCAGGTGAGGGTAGCTGGCGATAGTAGAAGGAGTGGTTGACGGCGTAAGAGGGAATCTGCACACAAATAAGAGAAGACTTAGATGTTGCACGTTTCGCTGTCGCTGCAGCTCTTGTGGCGGTCCCTTGATGCCGGCTTGATTTTATAGCAGCGGCCTCCGGAACGGCGACCGCACTGTTCCGGAAGGTTGGTATGCGCAGGTGCAGAGCCCGCACGTGTAACTGGCGATGATGCGGCTTGCGGGTGAGGGTAGCAGGCGAGGGTGGAATGAGTGGTTGGCTGGGTAAGCGGTAATCTGTACAAATAAGAGAAGACTTAGACGTTGCACGTTTCGGTGTCGCTCATGCTCTTGTAGTGGGCCCTTGATGCTGGCTTGATTTTATAGCAGCGGCCACCCGAAGGGCGACCGCACTGTTCCGGAAGGTTGGTATGCACAGGTGCAGATCCCGCACGTGTAACTGGCGATGATGCGGCTTGTAGGTGAGGGTAGCTGGCGAGGCTGGAATGAGTGGTTGGCTGGGTAAGCGGTAATCTGCACAAATAAGAGAAGCCTTAGACGTTGCACGTTCCGGTGTCGCCCCTGCTCTTGTGGCGGTTCCTTGATGCTGGCTTGTTTTTATAGCAGCGGCCACCGGAAGGGCGACCGCACTGCTCCGGAAGGTTGGTATGTGCAGGTGCAGAGCCCGCACGTGTAACTGGCGATGATGCGGCTTGCAAGTGAGGGCAGCAACCGAGGGTGGAAGGAGTGGTTGGCTGGGAAAGCGGGAATCTGCACACAAATAAGAGACGACTTAGACGTTGAACGTTCCGGTGTCGCCCCTGCTCTTGTGGCGGTCCCTTGATGTCGGCTTCATTTTATAGCAGAGGCCATCGGAAGGGCAGCCGCACTGTTCCGGAAGGTTGGTATGCGCAGGTGCAGAGCCCGCACGTGTAACTGGCGATAATGCGGCTTGCAGGTGAGGGTAGCAGTCGAGGGCGGAAGGAGTGGTTGGCTCGAAAAGCGGGAATCTGCAAACAAATAAGAGAAGACTTAGACGTGCACGTTTCGCTGTCGCATCAGTTCTAGTGGTGGTTCCTTGATGCCGGCTTGATTCTACAGCAGCGGCCACCGGAAGGGCGACCACACTGTTCCGGAAGGTTGGTATGCGCAGGTGCAGAGCCCGCACGTGCAACTGGCGATGATTCGGCTTGTAGGTGAAGGTAGCTGGCGAGGGTGGAATGAGTGGTTGGCTGGGTAAGCGGTAATCTGCACAAATAAGAGAAGCCTTAGACGTTGCACGTTCCGGTGTCGCCCCTGCTCTTGTGGCGGTTCCTTGATGCTGGCTTGTTTTTATAGCAGCGGCCACCGGAAGGGCGACCGCACTGTTCCGGAATGTTGGTATGCGCAGGTGCAGAGCCCGCATGTGCAACTAGCTATGATCCGGCTTGCAGGTGAGGGTAGCTGGCGATAGTAGGAGTGGTTGACTGTGTAAGAGGGAATCTGCACACAAATAAGAGAAGACTTAGACGTTGCACGTTTCGCTGTCGCTGCAGCTCTTGTGGCGGTCCCTTGATGCCGGCTTGATTTTATAGCAGCGGCCTCCGGAACGGCGACCGCACTGTTCCGGAAGGTTGGAATGCGCAGGTGCAGAGCCCGCTCGTGTAACTGGCGATGATGCGGCTTGCAGGTGAAGGTAGCAGGCGAGGGTGGAATGAGTGCTTGGCTGGGTAAGCGGTAATCTGCACAAATAAGAGAAGACTTAGACGTTGCACGTTTCGGTGTCGCTCCTGCTCTTGTGGCGGGCCCTTGATGCCGGCTTGATTTTATAGCAGCGGCCACCCGAAGGGCGACCGCACTGTTCCGGAAGGTTGGTATGCACAGGTGCAGAGCCCGCACGTGTAACTGGCGATGATGCGGCTTGCAGGTGAGGGTGGAATGAGTGGTTGGCTGGGAAAGCGGGAATCTGCACACAAATAAGATAAGACTTAGACGTTGCACGTTCCGGTGTCGCCCCTGCTCTTGTGGCGGTCCCTTGATGCCGGCTTGATTTTATAGCAGCGGCCACCGGAAGTGCGACCGCACTGTGGTGGAAGGTTGGTATGCGCAAGTGCAGAGCCCGCGCATGCAACTGGCGATGATGCGGCTTGCAGGTGAGGGTAGCTGGCGAGGGTGGAAGGATTGGTTGGCTGGGAAAGCGGGAATCTGCACACAAATAAGAGCAGCTTAGACGTTGCACGTTCCGGTGTCGCTCCTGCTCTTGTGGCGGTTCCTTGATGCCGGCTTGAATTTATAGCAGCGGCCACCATAAGGGCGACCGCACTGTTCCGGAAGGTTGGTATGCGCAGGTGCAGAGCCCGCACGTGCTAGTGGCGATGATGCGGCTTGCAGGTGAGGGTAGCTGGCGAGGGTGGAAGGAGTGGTTGGCTGGGAAAGCGGGAATCTGCACACAAATAAGAGAAGACTTAGACGTTGCACGTTTCGGTGTCGCTGCAGCTCTTGTGGCGGTCCCTTGATGTCGGCTTGATTTTATAGCAGCGGCCCCCTGAACGGCGAGCGCACTGTTCCGGAAGGTTGGTATGCGCAGGTGCAGAGCCCACACGTGTAACTGGCGATGATGCGGCTTGCAAGTGAGGGCAGCAACCGAGGGTGGAAGGAGTTGTTGGCTGGGAAAGCGGGAATCTGCACACAAATAAGAGAAGACAGACGTTGAACGTTCCGGTGTCGCCCCTGCTCTTGTGGCGGTCCCTTGATGCCGGCTTGAATTTATAGCACCAGCCACCGGAAGGGCGACCGCACTGTTCAGGAAGGTTGGTATGCTCAGGTGCAGAGCCCGCACGTGTAACTGGCGTTGATGCGGATTGCAGGTTAGGGTAGCAGGCGAGGGTGGAATGAGTGGTTGGCTGGGTAAGCGGGAATCTGCACACAAATAAGAGAAGACTTAGATGTTGCATGTTTCGCTGTCGCTGCAGCTCTCGTGGCGGTCCCTTGATGCCGGCTTGATTTTATAGCAGCGGCCACCGGAAGGGCGACCGCACTGTTCCGGAAGTTTGGTATGCGCAGGTGCAGAGCCCGCACGTGCAACTGGCGATGATTCGGCTTGCAGGTTAGGGTACCAGGCGAGGGTGGAATGAGTGGTTGGCTGGGAAAGCGGGAATCTGCACACAAATAAGAGAAGACTTAGACGTTGCACGTTCCGGTGTCGCTCCTGCTCTTGTGGCGGTTCCTTGATGCCGGCTTGAATTTAAAGCAGCGGCCATCGGAAGGGCGACCGCACTGTTCCGGAAGGTTGCTATGCGCAGGTGCAGAGCCCGCACGTGCAACTAGCTATGATACGGCTTGCAGGTGAGGGTAGCTGGCGATAGTAGAAGGAGTGGTTGACGGCGTAAGAGGGAATCTGCACACAAATAAGAGAAGACTTAGATGTTGCACGTTTCGCTGTCGCTGCAGCTCTTGTGGCGGTCCCTTGATGCCGGCTTGATTTTATAGCAGCGGCCTCCGGAACGGCGACCGCACTGTTCCGGAAGGTTGGTATGCGCAGGTGCAGAGCCCGCACGTGTAACTGGCGATGATGCGGCTTGCGGGTGAGGGTAGCAGGCGAGGGTGGAATGAGTGGTTGGCTGGGTAAGCGGTAATCTGTACAAATAAGAGAAGACTTAGACGTTGCACGTTTCGGTGTCGCTCCTGCTCTTGTAGTGGGCCCTTGATGCTGGCTTGATTTTATAGCAGCGGCCACCCGAAGGGCGACCGCACTGTTCCGGAAGGTTGGTATGCACAGGTGCAGATCCCGCACGTGTAACTGGCGATGATGCGGCTTGTAGGTGAGGGTGGAATGAGTGGTTGGCTGAGAAAGCGGGAATCTGCACACAAATAAGAGAAGACTTAGACGTTGCACGTTCCGGTGTCGCCCCTGCTCTTGTGGCGGTTCCTTGATGCCGGCTTGATTTTATAGCAGCGGCCACCGGAAGGGCGACCGCACTGTTCCGGAAGGTTGGTATGCGCAGGTGCAGGACCCGCACGTGTAACTGGCGATGATGCGGCTTGCAGGTGAGGGTAGCAGGTGAGGGTGGAATGAGTGGTTGGCTGGGTAAGCGGGAATCTGCACACAAATAAGAGAAAACTTAGACGTTGCACGTTTCGGTGTCGCTGCTGCTCTTGTGGCGGTCCCTTGATGCCGGCTTGATTCTACAGCAGCGACCACCGGAAGGGCGACCGCACTGTTCCGGAAGGTTGGTATGCGCAGGTGCAGGGCCCGCACGTGTAACTGGCGATGATGCAGCTTGCGGGTGAGGGTAGCAGGCGAGGGTGGAATGAGTGGTTGGCTGGGTAAGCGGTAATCTGTACAAATAAGAGAAGACTTAGACGTTGCACGTTTCGGTGTCGCTCCTGCTCTTGTAGTGGGCCCTTGATGCTGGCTTGATTTTATAGCAGCGGCCACCCGAAGGGCGACCGCACTGTTCCGGAAGGTTGGTATGCACAGGTGCAGAGCCCGCACGTGTAACTGGCGATGATGCGGCTTGTAGGTGAGGGTGGAAGAGTGGTTGGCTGGGAAAGCGGGAATCTGCACACAAATAAGAGAAGACTTAGACGTTGCACGTTTCGGTGTCGCTGCAGCTCTTGTGGCGGTCCCTTGATGCCGGCTTGATTTTATAGCAGCGCCCCCTGAACGGCGACCGCACTGTTCCGGAAGGTTGGTATGCGCAGGTGCAGAGCCCGCACGTGTAACTGGCGATGATGCGGCTTGCAGGTGAGGGTAGCAGGCGAGGGTGGAATGAGTGGTTGGCTGGGTAAGCGGTAATCTGCACTAATAAGAGAAGACTTAGACGTTGCACGTTTCTGTGTCGCTCCTGCTCTTGTGGCGGTCCCTTGATGCCGGCTTGATTTTATAGCAGCGGCCAACCGAAGGGCGGACTGCACTGTTCCAGAAGGTTGGTATGCGCAGGTGCAGGGCCCGCACGTGTAACTGGCGATGATGCAGCTTGCAGGTGGTGTAGCAGGTGAGGGTGGAATGAGTGGTTGGCTGGGAAAGCGGGAATCTGCACACAAATAAGAGAAGACAGACGTTGAACGTTCCGGTGTCGCCCCTGCTCTTGTGGCGGTCCCTTGATGCCGCTTGAATTTATAGCACCGGCCACCGGAAGAGCGACCGCACTGTTCAGGAAGGTTGGTATGCTCAGGTGCAGAGGCCGCACGTGTAACTGGCGTTGATGCGGCTTGCAGGTTAGAGTAGCAGGGGAGGGTGGAATGAGTGGTTGGCTGGGTAAGCGGGAATCTGCACACAAATAAGAGAAGACTTAGATGTTGCATGTTTCGCTGTCGCTGCAGCTCTCGTGGCGGTCCCTTGATGCCGGCTTGATTTATAGCAGCGGCCACCGGAAGGGCGACCGCACTGTTCCGGAAGGGTGGTATGCGGCAGGTGCAGAGCCCGCACGTGCAACTGGCGATGATTCGGCTTGCAGAGGAGGGTAGCAGGCGAGGGTGGATTGAGTGGTTGGCTGGGAAAGCGGGAATCTGCACACAAATAAGAGAAGACTAAGACGTTGCACGTTCCGGTGTCGCTCCTGCTCTTGTGGCGGTTCCTTGATGCCGGCTTGAATTTATAGCAGCGGCCACCGGAAGGGCGACGGCACTGTTCCGGAAGGTTGGTATGCGCAGGTGCAGAGCCCGCACGTGCTACTGGCGATGATGCGGCTTGCAGGTGAGGGTAGCTGGCGATAGTAGAAGGAGTGGTTGACTGCGTAAGAGGGAATCTGCACACAAATAAGAGAAGACTTAGACGTTGCACGTTTCGCTGTCGCATCAGTTCTAGTGGCGGTTCCTTGATGCCGGCTTGATTTTATAGCAGCGGCCACCGGAAGGGCGACCGCACTGTTCCGGAACGTTGGTATGCGCAGGTGCAGAGCCCGCACGTGCAACTAGCTATGATACGGCTTGCAGGTGAGGGTAGCTGGCGATAGTAGAAGGAGTGGTTGACGGCGTAAGAAGGAATCTGCACACAAATAAGAGAAGACTTAGACGTTGCACGTTTCGCTGTCGCTGCAGCTCTTGTGGCGGTCCCTTGATGCCGGATTGATTTTATAGCAGCGGCCTCCGGAAGGGCGACCGCACTGTTCCGGAAGGTTGGTATGCGCAGGTCCAGAGCCCGCACGTGTAACTGGCGATGATGCGGCTTGCGGGTGAGGGTAGCAGGCGAGGGTGGAATGAGTGGTTGGCTGGGTAAGCGGTAATCTGCAAAAATAAGAGAAGACTTAGACGTTGCACGTTTCGGTGTCGCTCCTGCTCTTGTGGCGGGCCCTTGATGCTGGCTTGATTTTATAGCAGCGGCCACCCGAAGGGCGACCGCACTGTTCCGGAAGGTTGGTACGCACAGGTGCAGATCCCGCACGTGCAACTGGCGATGATTCGGCTTGCAGGTGAGGGTAGCAGGCGAGGGTGGATTGAGTGGTTGGCTGGGTAAGCGGGAATCTGCACACAAATAAGAGAAGACTTAGACGTTGCACATTTCGCTGTCGCAGCAGTTCTAGTGGCGGTCCCTTAATGCCGGCTTGAATTTATAGCAGCGGCCACCGGAAGGGCGACCGCACTGTGGTGGAAGGTTGGTATGCGCAAGTGCAGAGCCCGCGCATGCAACTGGCGATGATGCGGCTTGCAGGTGAGGGTAGCTGGCGAGGGTGGAAGGATTGGTTGGCTGGGAAAGCGGGAATCTGCACACAAATAAGAGAAGACTTAGACATTGCACGTTCCGGTGTCGCTCCTGCTCTTGTGGCGGTTCCTTGATGCCGGCTTGAATTTCTAGCAGCGGCCACCGGAAGGGCGACCGCACTGTTCCGGAAGGTTGGTATGCGCAGGTGCAGAGCCCGCACGTGGTACTGGCGATGATGCGGCTTGCAGGTGAGGGTACCTGGCGAGGGTGGAAGGAGTGTTTGGCTCGGTAAGCGGGAATCTGCACACAAATAAGAGAAGACTTAGACGTTGCACGTTTCGGTGTCGCTGCAGCTCTTGTGGCGGTCCCTTGATGCCGGCTTAATTTTATAGCAGCGGCCCCCGGAACGGCGACCGCACTGTTCCGGGAGGTTGGTATGCGCAGGTGCAGAGCCCGCACGTGTAACTGGCGATGATGCGGCTTGCAGGTGAGGGTAGCAGGCGAGGGTGGAATGAGTGGTTGGCTGGGTAAGCGGTAATCTGCACAAATAAGAGAAGACTTAGACGTTGCACGTTTCGGTGTCGCTCCTGCTCTTGTGGCGGTCCCTTGATGCCGGCTTGATTTTATAGCAGCGGCCACCCGAAGGGTGGCTGCACTGTTCCAGAAGTTTGGTATGCGCAGGTGCAGAGCCCGCACGTGTAACTGGCGATGATTCGGTTTGTAGGTGAAGGTAGCAGGCGAGGGTGGAATGAGTGGTTGGCTGGGTAAGCGGTAATCTGCACAAATAAGAGAAGACTTAGACGTTGCACGTTTCGGTGCCGCTCCTGCTCTTGTGGCGGTCCCTTGATGCCGGCTTGATTTTATAGCAGCGGCCACCCGAAGGGCGACCGCACTGTTCCGGAAGGTTGGTATGCACAGGTGCAGAGCCCGCACGTGTAACTGACGATGAAGCGGCTTGCAGGTGAGGGTGGAATGAGTGGTTGGCTGGGAAAGCGGGAATCTGCACACAAATAAGAGAAGACTTAGACGTTGCACGTTCCGGTGTCGCCCCTGCTCTTGTGGCGGTCCCTTGATGCCGGCTTGATTTTATAGCAGCGGCCACCGGAAGTGCGACCGCACTGTGGTGGAAGGTTGGTATGCGCAAGTGCAGCGCCCGCGCATGCAACTGGCGATGATGCGGCTTGCAGGTGAGGGTAGCTGGCGAGGGTGGAAGGATTGGTTAGCTGGGAAAGCGGGAACCTGCACACAAATAAGAGCAGCTTAGACGTTGCACGTTCCGGTGTCGCTCCTGCTCTTGTGGCGGTTCCTTGATGCCGGCTTGAATTTATAGCAGCGGCCACCGGAAGGGCGACCGCACTGTTCCGGAAGGTTGGTATGCGCAGGTGCAGAGCCCGCACGTGCTACTGGCGATGATGCGGCTTGCAGGTGAGGGTAGCTGGCGAGGGTGGAAGGAGTGGTTGGCTCGGTAAGCGGGAATCTGCACACAAATAAGAGAAGACAGACGTTGCACGTTTCGCTGTCGCTGCAGCTCTTGTGGCGGTCCCTTGATGCCGGCTAGATTTTATAGCAGCGGCCACCCGAAGGGCGACCGCACTGTTCCGGAAGGTTGGTATGCGCAGGTGCAGAGCCCGCACGTGCAACTGGCGATGATTCGGCTTGCAGGTCATGGTAGCAGCCGAGGGTGGAATGAGTGGTTGGCTGGGTAAGCGGGAATCTGCACACAAATAAGAGAAGACTTAGACGTTGCGTTTCGCTGTCGCAGCAGTTCTAGTGGCGGTCCCTTGATGCCGGCTAGATTTTATAGCAGCGGCCACCGGAAGGGCGACGGCACTGTTCCGGAAGGTTGGTATGCGCAGGTGCAGAGCTCGCACGTGCAACTGGCGATGATTCGGCTTGCAGGTCAGGGTAGCAGCCGAGGGTGGAATGAGTGGTTGGCTGGGTAAGCGGGAATCTGCGCACAAATAAGAGAAGACTTAGACGTTGCGTTTCGCTGTCGCAGCAGTTCTAGTGGCGGTCCCTTGATGCCGGCTAGATTTTATAGCAGCGGCCACCGGAAGTGCGACGGCACTGTTCCGAAAGGTTGGTATGCGCAGGTGCAGAGCTCGCACGTGCAACTGGCGATGATTCGGCTTGTAGGTGAAAGTAGCTGGCGAGGGTGGAAGGAGTGGTTGGCTGCGGAAGCGGGAATCTGCACACAAATAAGAGAAGACATGGACGTTGCACGTTCCGGTGTCGCTCCTGCTCTTGTGGCTGTCCCTTGATGCTGGCTTGAATTTATAGCAGCGGCCACCGGAAGGGCGACCGCACTGTTCCGGAAGGTTGGTATGCGCAAGTGCAGAGCCCGCACATGCAACTGGCGATGATGCAGCTTGCAGGTGAGGGTAGCTGGCGAGGGTGGAAGGAATGGTTGGCTCGGTAAGCGGTAATCTGCACAAATAAGAGAAGACTTAGACATTGCACGTTTCGGTGTCGCCCCTGCTCTTGTGGCGGTCCCTTGATGCCGGCTTGATTTTATAGCAGCGGCCACCGGAAGTGCGACCGCACTGTGGTGGAAGGTTGGTATGCGCAAGTGCAGCGCCCGCGCATGCAACTGGCGATGATGCGGCTTGCAGGTGAGGGTAGCTGGCGAGGGTGGAAGGATTGGTTGGCTGGGCAAGCGGGAATCTGCACACAAATAAGAGAAGACTTAGACGTTGCATGTTTCGCGGTCGCTGCAGCTCTCGTGGCGGTCCCTTGATGCCGGCTTGATTTTATAGCAGCGCCACCGGAAGGGCGACCGCACTGTTCCGGAAGGTTGGTATGCGCAGGTGCAGAGCCCGCACGTGTAACTGGCGATGATGCGGCTTGCAGGTGACGGTAGCAGGCGAGGGTGGAATGAGTGGTTGCCTGGGTAAGCGGTAATCTGCACAAATAAGAGAAGACTTAGACGTTGCACGTTTCGGTGTCGCTCCTGCTCTTGTGGCGGGCCCTTGATGTCGGCTTGATTTTATAGCAGCGGCCACCCAAAGGGCGACCGCACTGTTCCGGAAGGTTGGTATGCACAGGTGCAGAGCCCGCACGTGTAACTGGCGTTGATGCGGCTTGCAGGTGAGGGTGGAATGAGTGGTTGGCTGGGAAAGCGGGAATCTGCACACAAATAAGAGAAGACTTATACGTTGCACATTTCGCTGTCGCAGCAGTTCTTGTGGCTGTCCCTTGATGCCGGCTTGATTTTATAGCAGCGGCCACCGGAAGGGCCACCGCACTGTTCCGGAAGGTTGGTATGCTCAGGTGCAGAGCCCGCACGTGTAACTGGCATTGATGCGGCTTGCAGGTTAGGGTAGCAGGCGAGGGTGGAATTAGTGGTTGGCTGGGTAAGCGGGAATCTGCACACAAATAAGAGAAGACTTAGACGTTGTTTGTTTCGCTGTCGCTGCAGTTCTTGTGGCTGTCCCTTGATGCCGGCTTGATTTTATAGCAGCCCCACCGGAAGGGCGACCGCACTGTTCCGGAAGGTTGGTATGCGCAGGTGCAGAGCCCGCACGTGCAACTGGCGATGATTCGGCTTGCAGGTCAGGGTAGCAGCCGAGGGTGGAATGAGTGGTTGGCTGGGTAAGCGGGAATGTGCACACAAATAAGAGAAGACTTAGACGTTGCGTTTCGCTGTCGCAGCAGTTCTAGTGGCGGTCCCTTGATGCCGGCTAGATTTTATAGCAGCGGCCACCGGAAGGGCGACCGCACTGTTCCGGAAGGTTGGTATGCGCAGGTGCAGAGCTCGCACGTGCAACTGGCGATGATTCGGCTTGTAGGTGAAAGTAGCTGGCGAGGGTGGAAGGAGTGGTTGGCTGCGGAAGCGGGAATCTGCACACAAATAAGAGAAGACATGGACGTTGCACGTTCCGGTGTCGCTCCTGCTCTTGTGGCTGTCCCTTAAAGCTGGCTTGAATTTATAGCAGCGGCCACCGGAAGGGCGACCGCACTGTTCCGGAAGGTTGGTATGCGCAAGTGCAGAGCCCGCACATGCAACTGGCGATGATGCAGCTTGCAGGTGAGGGTAGCTGGCGAGGGTGGAAGGAGTGGTTGGCTCGTTAAGCGGTAATCTGCACAAATAAGAGAAGACTTAGACGTTGCACGTTTCGGTGTCGCTCCTGCTCTTGTGGCGGTCCCTTTATGCCGGCTTGATTTTATAGCAGCGTCCACCGGAAGAGCGACCGCACTGTTCCGGAAGGTTCGTATGTGCAGGTGCAGAACCCGCACGTGTAACTGGCGATGAAGCGGCTTTCAGGTGAGGGTAGCAGTCAAGGGTGGAAGGAGTTGTTGGATGGGAAAGCGGGAATCTGCACACAAATAAGAGAAGACTTAGACGTTGCACGTTCCGGTGTCGCAGCAGTTGTAGTGGCGGTCCCTTGATGCCGGCTTGATTTTATAGCAGCGGCCCCCGGAACGGCGACCGCACTGTTCCGGACGGTTGGTATGCGCAGGTGCAGAGCCCGCACGTGTAACTGGCGATGATGCGGCTTGCATGTGAGGGTAGCAGGCGAGAGTGGAATGAGTGGTTGGCTGGGTAAGCGGTAATCTGCACAAATAAGAGAAGACTTAGACGCTGCACGTTTCGGTGTCGCTCCTGCTCTTGTGGCGGTCCTTTGATGCCGGCTTGATTTTATAGCAGCGGCCACCCGAAGGGCGACTTCACTGTTCCAGAAGGTTGGTATGCGCAGGTGCAGAGCCCGCACGTGTAACTGGCGATGATGCGGCTTGCAGGTGAGGGTAGCAGGTGAGGGTGGAATGAGTGGTTGGCTGGGTAAGCGGGAATCTGCACACAAATAAAAGAAAACTTAGACGTTGCACGATTCGGTGTCGCTGCTGCTCTTGTGGCGGTCCCTTGATGCCGGATTGATTTTATAGCAGCGGCCACCGGAAGAGCGACCGCACTGTTCCGGAAGGTTGGTATGCGCAGGTGCAGAGCCCGCACGTGTAACTGGCGATGATGCAGCTTTCAACTGAGGGTAGCAACCGAAGATGGAAGGAGTGGTTGGCTGGGAAAGCGGGAATCTGCACACAAATAAGAGAAGACTTAGACGTTGCACGTTCCGGTGTCGCCCCTGCTCTTGTGGCGGCCCCTTGGTGCCGGCTTGATTTTATACCAGCGGCCCCCGGAACGGCGACCGCACTGTTCCGGAAGGTTGGTATGCGCAGGTGCAGAGCCCGCACGTGTAACTGGCGATAATGCGGCTTGCAGATGAGGGTAGCAGTCGAGGCCGGAAGGAGTGGTTGGTTCGATAAGCGGGAATCTGCACACAAATAAGAGAAGACTTAGGCGTTGCACGTTTCGCTGTCGCATCAGTTCTAGTGGCGGTTCCTTAATGCCGGCTTGATGTATAGCAGCGGGCACCGGAAGAGCGACCACACTGTTCCGGAAGGTTGGTATGCGCAGGTGCAGAGCCCGCACGTGCAACTGGCGATGATTCGGCTTGTAGGTGAAGGTAGGGGCAAGGGAGGAAGGAGTGGTTGGCTGCGTAAGCGGGAATCTGCACACAAATAAGAGAAGACATAGACATTGCACGTTTCGGTGTCGCTCCTGCTCTTGTGGCGGCCCCTTGATGCCGGCTTGATTTTATAGCAGCGGCCACCGGAAGAGCCACCGCACTGTTCCGGAAGGTTGGTATGCGCAGGTGCAGAGCCCGCACGTGTAACTGGCGATGATGCGGCTTGCAGGTGAGGGTAGCAGTCGAGGGTGGAAGGAGTGGTTGGCTCGATAAGCGGGAATCTGCACACAATTAAGAGAAGACTTAGACGTTGCACGTTTCGCTGTCGCATCAGTTCTAGTGGCGGTTCCTTGATGCCGGCTTGATTATATAGCAGCGGCCACCGGAACGGCGACCGCACTGTTCCGGAACGTTGATATGCGCAGGTGCAGAGCCCGCATGTGCAACTAGGTATGATACAGCTTGCAGGTGAGGGTAGCTGGCGATAGTAGAAGGAGTGGTTGACGGCGTAAGAGGGAATCTGCACACAAATAAGAGAAGACTTAGACGTTGCACGTTTCGCTGTCGCTGCAGCTCTTGTGGCGGTCCCTTGGTGCCGGCTTGATTTTATAGCAGCGGCCCCCGGAACGGCGACCGCACTGTTCCGGAAGGTTGGTATGCGCAGGTGCAGAGCCCGCACGTGTAACTGGCGATGATGCGGCTTGCAGGTGAGGGTAGCAGGTGAGGGTGAAATGAGTGGTTGGCTGGGTAAGCGGTAATCTGCACAAATAAGAGAAGACTTAGACGTTGCACGTTTCGGTGTCGCTCCTGCTCTTGTGGCGGTTCCTTGATGCCGGCTTAATTTTATAGCAGCGGCCTCCGGAACGGCGACCGCACTGTTCCGGAAGGTTGGTATGCGCAGGTGCAGAGCCCGCACGTGTAACTGGGGATGATGCGGCTTGCAGGTGAGGGTAGCAGGTGAGGGTGGAATGAGTGGTTGGCTGGGTAAGCGGGAATCTGCACACAAATAAGAGAAAACTTAGACGCTGCACGTTTGGGTGTCGCTGCTGCTCTTGTGGCGGTCCCTTGATGCCGGCTTGATTTTATAGCAGCGGCCACCGGAAGAGCGACCGCACAGTTCCGGAAGGTTGGTATGCGCAGGTGCAGAGGCCGCACGTGTAACTGGCGATGATGCGGCTTGCAAGTGAGGGCAGCAACCGAGGGTGGAAGGAGTTGTTGGCTGGGAAAGCGGGAATCTACACACAAATAAGAGAAGACTTAGACGTTGCACGTTCCGGTGTCGCCCCTGCTCTTGTGTTGGTCCCTTGATGCCGGCTTGAATTTATGCAGCGGTCACCGGAAGGGCGACCGCACTGTTCAGGAAGGTTGGTACTCTCAGGTGCAGAGACCGCACGTGTAACTGGCGTTGATGCGGCTTGCAGGTTAGGGTAGCAGGCGAGGGTGGAATGAGTGGTTGGCTGGGTAAGCGGGAATCTGCACACAAATAAGAGAAGACTTAGACGTTGCATGTTTCGCTGTCGCTGCAGTTCTTGTGGCGGTCCCTTGATGCCGGCTTGATTTTATAGCAGCCCCACCAGAAGGGCGACCGCACTGTTCCGGAAGGTTGGTATGCGCAGGTGCAGAGCCCGCATGTGCAACTGGCGATGATTGGGCTTGCAGGTGAGGGTAGCAGCCGAGGGTGGAATGAGTGGTTGGCTGGGTAAGCGGGAATCGGCACACAAATAAGAGAAGACTTAGACGTTGCACGTTTCGCTGTCGCTGCAGCTCTTGTGGCGGTCCCTTGATGCCGGCTTCATTTTATAGCAGAGGCCATCGAAAGGGCAGCCGCACTGTTCCGGAAGGTTAGTATGCGCAGGTGCAGAGCCCGCACATGTAACTGGCGATAATGCGGCTTGAGGTGAGGGTAGCAGTCGAGGGCGGAAGGAGTGGTTGGCTCGATAAGCGGGAATCTGCACACAAATAAGAGAAGACTTAGACGTTGCACGTTTCGCCGTCGCATCAGTTCTAGTGGCGGTTCCTTGATGCCGGCTTGATTTTATAGCAGCGGCCACCGGAAGGGCGACCACACTGTTCCGGAAGGTTGGTATGCGCAGGTGCAGAGCCCGCACGTGCAACTGGCGATGATTCGGCTTGTAGGTGAAAATAGCTGGTGAGGGTGGAAGGAGTGGTTGGCTGCGTAAGCGGGAATCTGCACACAAATAAGAGAAGACAGACGTTGCACGTTCCGGTGTCGCCCCTGCTCTTGTGGCGGTTCCTTGATGCCGGCTTGATTTTATAGCAGCGGCCACCGGAAGGGCGACCGCACTGTTCCGGAATGTTGGTATGCGCAGGTGCAGAGCCCGCATGTGCAACTAGCTATGATACGGCTTGCAGGTGAGGGTAGCTGGCGATAGTAGAGGGAGTGGTTGACTGCGTAAGAGGGAATCTGCACACAAATAAGAGAAGACTTAGACGTTGCACGTTTCGCTGTCGCTGCAGCTCTTGTGGCGGTCCCTTTATGCCGGCTTGAATTTATAGCAGCGGCCCCCGGAACGGCGACCGCACTGTTCCGGAAGGTTGGTATGCGCAGGTACAGAGCTCGCACGTGTGACTGGCGATGATGCGGCTTGCAGGTGAGGGTAGAAGGCGAGGGTGGAAGGATTGGTTGGCTGGGCAAGCGGGAATCTGCACACAAATAAGAGAAGACTTAGACGTTGCATGTTTCGGTGTCGCCCCTGCTCTTGTGGCGGTCCCTTGATGCCGGCTTGATTTTATAGCAGCGGCCACCGGAAGGGCGACCGCACTGTTCCGGAAGGTTGGTATGCGCAGGAGCAGAGCCCGCACGTGTAAGTGGCGATGATACGGCTTGCAGGTGAGGGTAGCTGGCGATAGTGGAAGGAGTGGTTGACTGCGTAAGAGGGAATCTGCACACAAATAAGAGAAGACTTAGACGTTGCACGTTTCGCTGTCGCAGCAGCTCTTGTGGCGGTCCCTTGATGCCGGCTTGATTTTATAGCAGTGGCCCCCGGAACGGCGACCGCACTGTTCCGGAAGGTTGGTATGTGCAGGTGCAGAGCCCGCACGTGTAACTGGCGATAATGAGGCTTGCAGGTGAGGGTAGCAGTCGAGGGCGGAAGGAGTGGTTGGCTCGATAAGAGGGAATCTGCACACAAATAAGAGAAGACTTAGGCGTTGCACGTTTCGCTGTCGCATCAGTTCTAGTGGCGGTTCCTTAATGCCGGCTTGATTTTATAGCTGCGGCCATCGGAAGAGCGACCACACTGTTCCGGAAGGTTGGTATGCGCAGGTGCAGAACCCGCACGTGCAACTGGCGATGATGCGGCTTGCAGGTGAGGGTAGCAGTCGAGGGTGGAAAAAGTGGTTGGCTCGATAAGCGCGAATCTGCATACAAATAAGAGAAGACTTAGACGTTGCACGTTTCGCTGTCGCATCAGTTCTAGAGGCGGTTCCTTGATGCCGGCTTGATTTTATAGCAGCGGCCACCGGAAGGGCGACCGCACTGTTCCGGAACGTTGGTATGCGCAGGTGCAGAGCCCGCATGTGCAACTAGGTATGATACGGCTTGCAGGTGAGGGTAGCTGGCGATAGTAGAAGGAGTGGTTGACGGCGTAAGAGGGAATCTGCACACAAATAAGAGAAGACTTAGGCGTTGCACGTTTCGCTGTCGCTTCAGCTCTTGTGGCGGTCCCTTGATGCCGGCTTGATTTTATAGCAGCGGCCTCCGGAACGGCGACCGCACTGTTCCGGAAGGTTGGTATGCGCAGGTGCAGAGCCCGCACGTGTAACTGGCGATGATGCGGCTTGCAGGTGAGGGTAGCTGGCGAGGGTGGAAAGAGTGGTTGGCTCGGTAAGCGGGAATCTGCACACAAATAAGAGAAGACTTAGACGTTGCACGTTTCGGTGTCGCTCCTGCTCTTGTGGTGGTTCCTTGATGCCGGCTTGATTTTATAGCAGCGGCCACCCGAAGGGCGACTGCACTGTTCCAGAAGGTTGGTATGTGCAGGTGCAGAGCCCGCACGTGTAACTGGCGATGATGCGGCTTGCAAGTGAGGGCAGCAACCGAGGGTGGAAGGAGTGGTTGGCTGGGAAAGCGGGAATCGGCACACAAATAAGAGAAGACTTAGACGTTGCATGTTTCACTGTCGCTGCAGTTCTTGTGGCGGTCCCTTGATGCCGGCTTGATTTTATAGCAGCCCCACCAGAAGGGCGACCGCACTGTTCCGGAAGGTTGGTATGCGCAGGTGCACAGCCCGCACGTGCAACTGGCGATGATTGGGCTTGCAGGTGAGGGTAGCAGCCGAGGGTGAAATGAGTGGTTGGCTGGGTAAGCGGGAATCGGCACACAAATAAGAGAAGACTTAGACGTTGCACGTTTCGCTGTCGCTGCAGCCCTTGTGGCGGTCCCTTGATGCCGGCTTCATTTTATAGCAGAGGCCATCGGAAGGCAGCCGCACTGTTCCGGAAGGTTGGTATGCGCAGGTGCAGAGCCCGCACATGTAACTGGCGATAATGCGGCTTGCAGGTGAGGGTAGCAGTCGAGGGCGGAAGGAGTGGTTGGCTCGATAAGCGGGAATCTGCACACAAATAAGAGAAGACTTAGACGTTGCACGTTTCGGTGTCGCTCCTGCTCTTGTGGCGGTTCCTTGATGCCGGCTTGATTTTATAGCAGCGGCCACCCGAAGGGCGACTGCACTGTTCCGGAAGGTTGGTATGCGGAGGTGCAGAGCCCGCATGTGCAACTGGCGATGATTGGGCTTGCAGGTGAGGGTAGCAGCCGAGGGTGGAAGGAGTGGTTGGCTGCGTAAGCGGGAATCTGCACACAAATAAGAGAAGACAGACATTGCACGTTTCGGTGTCGCTCCTGCTCTTGTGGCGGCCCCTTGATGCCGGCTTGATTTTATAGCAGCGGCCACCGGAAGAGCGACCGCACTGTTCCGGAAGGTTCGTATGCGCAGGTGCAGAGCCCGCACGTGTAACTGGCGATGATGCGGCTTGCAGGTGAGGGTAGCAGTCGAGGGTGGAAGGAGTGGTTGGCTCGATAAGCGGGAATCTGCACACAAATAAGAGAAGACTTAGACGTTGCACGTTCCGGTGTCGCATCAGTTCTAGTGGCGGTTCCTTGATGCCGGCTTGATTTTATAGCAGCGGCCACCGGAAGGGCGACCACACTGTTCCGGAAGGTTCGTATGCGCAGGTGCAGAGCCCGCACGTGCAACTGGCGATGATTCGGCTTGTAGGTGAAGGTAGCTGGCGAGGGTAGAAGGAGTGGTTGGCTGCGTAAGCGGGAATCTGCACACAAATAAGAGAAGACTTAGTCGTTGCACGTTCCGGTGTCGCCCCTGCTCTTGTGGCGGTCCCTTGATGCCGGCTCGATTTTATAGCAGCGGCCACCGGAAGGGCGACCGCACTGTTCCGGAAGGTTGGTATGCGCAGGTGCAGAGCTCGCACGTGTGCAACTGGCTATGATGCGGCTTGCAGGTGAGGGTAGCTGGCGAGGGTGGAAGGAGTGGTTGGCTGCGTAAGCGGGAATCTGCACACAAATAAGAGAAGACTTAGACGTTGCACGTTTCGGTGTCGCCCCTGCTCTTGTGGCGGTCCCTTGATGCCGGCTTGAATTTATAGCAGCGGCCACCGGAAGGGCGACCGCACTGTTCCGGAAGGTTGGTATGCGCAGGTGCAGAGCCCGCACGTGTAACTGGCGATGATGCGGCTTGCAGGTGAGGGTAGCAGGCGAGGGTGGAATGAGTGGTTGGCTGGGTAAGCGGGAATCTGCACACAAATAAGAGAAGACTTAGACGTTGCACGTTTCGCTGTCGCTGCAGCTCTTGTGGCGGTCCCTTGATGCCGGCTTGATTTTATAGCAGCGGCCCCCGGAAGGGCGACCGCACTGTTCCGGAAGGTTGGTATGCGCAGGTGCAGAGCCCGCACGTGCAACTGGCGATGATGCGGCTTGCAGGTGAGGGTAGCAGTCGAGGGCGGAAGGAGTGGTTGGCTCGATAAGCGGGAATCTGCACACAAATAAGAGAAGACTTAGACGTTGCACGTTTCGCTGTCGCTGCCGCTCTTGTGGCGGTCCCTTGATGCCGGCTTGATTTTATAGCAGCGGCCACCGGAAGAGCGACCGCACTGTTCCGGAAGGTTGGTATGCGCAGGTGCAGAGCCCGCACGTGCAACTGGCGATGATTCGGCTTGCAGGTGAGGGTAGCTGGCGAGGGTGGAAGGAGTGGTTGGCTGCGTAAGCGGGAATCTGCACACAAATAAGAGAAGACTTAGACGTTGCACGTTTCGCTGTCGCTGCAGCTCTTGTGGCGGTTCCTTGATGCCGGCTTGATTTTATAGCAGCGGCCACCGGAAGGGCGACCGCACTGTTCCGGAACGTTGGTATGCGCAGGTGCAGAGCCCGCATGTGCAACTAGGTATGATACGGCTTGCAGGTGAGGGTAGCTGGCGATAGTAGAAGGAGTGGTTGACGGCGTAAGAGGGAATCTGCACACAAATAAGAGAAGACTTAGACGTTGCACGTTTCGCTGTCGCTGCAGCTCTTGTGGCGGTCCCTTGATGCCGGCTTGATTTTATAGCAGCGGCCCCCGGAACGGCGACCGCACTGTTCCGGAAGGTTGGTATGCGCAGGTGCAGAGCCCGCACGTGTAACTGGCGATGATGCGGCTTGCAGGTGAGGGTAGCAGGCGAGGGTGGAATGAGTGGTTGGCTGGGTAAGCGGGAATCTGCACACAAATAAGAGAAGACTTAGACGTTGCACGTTTCGGTGTCGCTCCTGCTCTTGTGGCGGTCCTTGATGCCGGCTTAATTTTATAGCAGCGGCCCCCGGAACGGCGACCGCACTGTTCCGGAAGGTTGGTATGCGCAGGTGCAGAGCCCGCACGTGTAACTGGCGATGATGCGGCTTGCAGGTGAGGGTAGCAGGTCGAGGGTGGAATGAGTGGTTGGCTGGGTAAGCGGGAATCTGCACACAAATAAGAGAAGACTTAGACGTTGCACGTTTCGGTGTCGCTCCTGCTCTTGTGGCGGTTCCTTGATGCCGGCTTGATTTTATAGCAGCGGCCACCGGAAGAGCGACCGCACTGTTCCGGAAGGTTGGTATGCGCAGGTGCAGAGACCGCACGTGTAACTGGCGATGATGCGGCTTGCAAGTGAGGGCAGCAACCGAGGGTGGAAGGAGTTGTTGGCTGGGTAAGCGGGAATCTGCACACAAATAAGAGAAGACTTAGACGTTGCACGTTCCGGTGTCGCCCCTGCTCTTGTGTCGGTCCCTTGATGCCGGCTTGAATTTATAGCAGCGGCCACCGGAAGGGCGACCGCACTGTTCAGGAAGGTTGGTACTGCTCAGGTGCAGAGCCCGCACGTGTAACTGGCGTTGATGCGGCTTGCAGGTTAGGGTAGCAGGCGAGGGTGGAATGAGTGGTTGGCTGGGTAAGCGGGAATCTGCACACAAATAAGAGAAGACTTAGACGTTGCATGTTTCGCTGTCGCTGCAGTTCTTGTGGCGGTCCCTTGATGCCGGCTTGATTTTATAGCAGCGCCCACCAGAAGGGCGACCGCACTGTTCCGGAAGGTTGGTATGCGCAGGTGCAGAGCCCGCATGTGCAACTGGCGATGATTGGGCTTGCAGGTGAGGGTAGCAGCCGAGGGTGGAATGAGTGGTTGGCTGGGTAAGCGGGAATCGGCACACAAATAAGAGAAGACTTAGACGTTGCACGTTTCGCTGTCGCTGCAGCTCTTGTGGCGGTCCCTTGATGCCGGCTTCATTTTATAGCAGCGGCCATCGAAAGGGCGAGCCGCACTGTTCCGGAAGGTTGGTATGCGCAGGTGCAGAGCCCGCACATGTAACTGGCGATAATGCGGCTTGCAGGTGAGGGTAGCCGTCGAGGGCGGAAGGAGTGGTTGGCTCGATAAGCGGGAATCTGCACACAAATAAGAGAAGACTTAGACGTTGCACGTTTCGCTGTCGCATCAGTTCTAGTGGCGGTTCCTTGATGCCGGCTTGATTTTATAGCAGCGGCCACCGGAAGGGCGACCACACTGTTCCGGAAGGTTGGTATGCGCAGGTGCAGAGCCCGCACGTGCAACTGGCGATGATTCGGCTTGTAGGTGAAAATAGCTGGTGAGGGTGGAAGGAGTGGTTGGCTGCGTAAGCGGGAATCTGCACACAAATAAGAGAAGACTTAGACGTTGCACGTTTCGCTGTCGCCCCTGCTCTTGTGGCGGTTCCTTGATGCCGGCTTGATTTTATAGCAGCGGCCACCGGAAGGGCGACCGCACTGTTCCGGAATGTTGGTATGCGCAGGTGCAGAGCCCGCATGTGCAACTAGCTATGATACGGCTTGCAGGTGAGGGTAGCTGGCGATAGTAGAGGGAGTGGTTGACTGCGTAAGAGGGAATCTGCACACAAATAAGAGAAGACTTAGACGTTGCACGTTTCGCTGTCGCTGCAGCTCTTGTGGCGGTCCCTTGATGCCGGCTTGAATTTATAGCAGCGGCCCCCGGAACGGCGACCGCACTGTTCCGGAAGGTTGGTATGCGCAGGTACAGAGCTCGCACGTGTGACTGGCGATGATGCGGCTTGCAGGTGAGGGTAGAAGGCGAGGGTGGAAGGATTGGTTGGCTGGGCAAGCGGGAATCTGCACACAAATAAGAGAAGACTTAGACGTTGCATGTTTCGGTGTCGCTCCTGCTCTTGTGGCGGTCCCTTGATGCCGGCTTGATTTTATAGCAGCGGCCACCGGAAGGGCGACCGCACTGTTCCGGAAGGTTGGTATGCGCAGGAGCAGAGCCCGCACGTGTAAGTGGCGATGATACGGCTTGCAGGTGAGGGTAGCTGGCGATAGTGGAAGGAGTGGTTGACTGCGTAAGAGGGAATCTGCACACAAATAAGAGAAGACTTAGACGTTGCACGTTTCGCTGTCGCAGCAGCTCTTGTGGCGGTCCCTTGATGCCGGCTTGATTTTATAGCAGCGGCCCCCGGAACGGCGACCGCTCTGTTCCGGAAGGTTGGTATGTGCAGGTGCAGAGCCCGCACGTGTAACTGGCGATAATGAGGCTTGCAGGTGAGGGTAGCAGTCGAGGGCGGAAGGAGTGGTTGGCTCGATAAGAGGGAATCTGCACACAAATAAGAGAAGACTTAGGCGTTGCACGTTTCGCTGTCGCATCTAGTTCTAGTGGCGGTTCCTTAATGCCGGCTTGATTTTATAGCAGCGGCCACCGGAAGAGCGACCACACTGTTCCGGAAGGTTGGTATGCGCAGGTGCAGAACCCGCACTTGCAACTGGCGATGATGCGGCTTGCAGGTGAGGGTAGCAGTCGAGGGTGGAAGGAGTGGTTGGCTCGATAAGCGCGAATCTGCATACAAATAAGAGAAGACTTAGACGTTGCACGTTTCGCTGTCGCATCAGTTCTAGTGGCGGTTCCTTGATGCCGGCTTGATTTTATAGCAGCGGCCACCGGAAGGGCGACCGCACTGTTCCGGAACGTTGGTATGCGCAGGTGCAGAGCCCGCATGTGCAACTAGGTATGATACGGCTTGCAGGTGAGGGTAGCTGGCGATAGTAGAAGGAGTGGTTGACGGCGTAAGAGGGAATCTGCACACAAATAAGAGAAGACTTAGACGTTGCACGTTTCGCTGTCGCTGCAGCTCTTGTGGCGGTCCCTTGATGCCGGCTTGATTTTATAGCAGCGGCCTCCGGAACGGCGACCGCACTGTTCCGGAAGGTTGGTATGCGCAGGTGCAGAGCCCGCACGTGTAACTGGCGATGATGCGGCTTGCAGGTGAGGGTAGCTGGCGAGGGTGGAAAGAGTGGTTGGCTCGGTAAGCGGGAATCTGCACACAAATAAGAGAAGACTTAGACGTTGCACGTTTCGGTGTCGCTGCAGCTCTTGTGGCGGTTCCTTGATGCCGGCTTGATTTTATAGCAGCGGCCACCGGAAGGGCGACCGCACTGTTCCGGAAGGTTGGTATGCGCAGGTGCAGAGCCCGCACGTGTAACTGGCGATGATGCGGCTTGCAGGTGAGGGTAGCAGCCGAGGGTGGAAGAGTGGTTGGCTGGGTAAGCGGGAATCGGCACACAAATAAGAGAAGACTTAGACGTTGCACGTTTCGCTGTCGCTGCAGCTCTTGTGGCGGTCCCTTGATGCCGGCTTGATTTTATAGCAGCGGCCACCGGAAGGGCGACCGCACTGTTCCGGAAGGTTGGTATGCGCAGGTGCAGAGCCCGCACATGTAACTGGCGATAATGCGGCTTGCAGGTGAGGGTAGCAGTCGAGGGCGGAAGGAGTGGTTGGCTCGATAAGCGGGAATCTGCACACAAATAAGAGAAGACTTAGATGTTGCACGTTTCGGTGTCGCTCCTGCTCTTGTGGCGGTTCCTTGATGCCGGCTTGATTTTATAGCAGCGGCCACCCGAAGGGCGACTGCACTGTTCCGGAAGGTTGGTATGCGGAGGTGCAGAGCCCGCATGTGCAACTGGCGATGATTTGGCTTGCAGGTGAGGGTAGCAGCCGAGGGTGGAAGGAGTGGTTGGCTGCGTAAGCGGGAATCTGCACACAAATAAGAGAAGACAGACATTGCACGTTTCGGTGTCGCTCCTGCTCTTGTGGCGGCCCCTTGATGCCGGCTTGATTTTATAGCAGCGGCCACCGGAAGAGCGACCGCACTGTTCCGGAAGGTTCGTATGCGCAGGTGCAGAGCCCGCACGTGTAACTGGCGATGATGCGGCTTGCAGGTGAGGGTAGCAGTCGAGGGTGGAAGGAGTGGTTGGCTCGATAAGCGGGAATCTGCACACAAATAAGAGAAGACTTAGACGTTGCACGTTCCGGTGTCGCATCAGTTCCAGTGGCGGTTCCTTGATGCCGGCTTGATTTTATAGCAGCGGCCACCGGAAGGGCGACCACACTGTTCCGGAAGGTTCGTATGCGCAGGTGCAGAGCCCGCACGTGCAACTGGCGATGATGCGGCTTGCAGGTGAAGGTAGCTGGCGAGGGTGGAAGGAGTGGTTGGCTGCGTAAGCGGGAATCTGCACACAAATAAGAGAAGACTTAGACGTTGCATGTTTCGGTGTCGCTCCTGCTCTTGTGGCGATCCCTTGATGCCGGCTTGATTTTATAGCAGCGGCCACCGGAAGGGCGACCGCACTGTTCCGGAAGGTTGGTATGCGCAGGAGCAGAGCCCGCACGTGTAAGTGGCGATGATACGGCTTGCAGGTGAGGGTAGCTGGCGATAGTGGAAGGAGTGGTTGACTGCGTCAGAGGGAATCTGCACACAAATAAGAGAAGACTTAGACGTTGCACGTTTCGCTGTCGCTGCAGCTCTTGTGGCGGTCCCTTGATGCCGGCTTGATTTTATAGCAGCGGCCCCCGGAACGGCGACCGCACTGTTCCGGAAGGTTGGTATGTGCAGGTGCAGAGCCCGCACGTGTAACTGGCGATAATGCGGCTTGCAGGTGAGGGTAGCAGTCGAGGGCGGAAGGAGTGGTTGGCTCGATAAGCGGGAATCTGCACACAAATAAGAGAAGACTTAGGCGTTGCACGTTTCGCTGTCGCATCAGTTCTAGTGGCGGTTCCTTAATGCCGGCTTGATTTTATAGCAGCGGCCACCGGAAGAGCGACCACACTGTTCCGGAAGGTTGGTATGCGCAGGTGCAGAACCCGCACGTGCAACTGGCGATGATTCGGCTTGTAGGTGAAGGTAGGGGCAAGGGTGGAAGGAGTGGTTGGCTGCGTAAGCGGGAATCTGCACACAAATAAGAGAAGACATAGACATTGCACGTTTCGCTGTCGCTGCAGCTCTTGTGGCGGTTCCTTGATGCCGGCTTGATTTTATAGCAGCGGCCACCGGAAGGGCGACCGCACTGTTCCGGAACGTTGGTATGCGCAGGTGCAGAGCCCGCATGTGCAACTAGGTATGATACGGCTTGCAGGTGAGGGTAGGTGGCGATAGTAGAAGGAGTGGTTGACGGCGTAAGAGGGAATCTGCACACAAATAAGAGAAGACTTAGACGTTGCACGTTTCGCTGTCGCTGCAGCTCTTGTGGCGGTCCCTTGATGCCGGCTTGATTTTATAGCAGCGGCCTCCGGAACGGCGACCGCACTGTTCCGGAAGGTTGGTATGCGCAGGTGCACAGCCCGCACGTGTAACTGGCGATGATGCGGCTTGCAGGTGAGGGTAGCTGGCGAGGGTGGAAAGAGTGGTTGGCTCGGTAAGCGGGAATCTGCACACAAATAAGAGAAGACTTAGACGTTGCACGTTTCGGTGTCGCTGCAGCTCTTGTTGCGGTCCATTGATGCCGGCTTAATTTTATAGCAGCGGCCACCGGAACGGCGACCGCACTGTTCCGGAAGGTTATTATGCGCAGGTGCAGAGCCCGCACGTGTAACTGGCGATGATGCGGCTTGCAGGTGAGGGTAGCAGGCGAGGGTGGAATGAGTGGTTGGCTGGGTAAGCGGTAATCTGCACAAATAAGAGAAGACTTTGACGTTGCACGTTTCGGTGTCGCTCCTGCTCTTGTGGCGGTTCCTTGATGCCGGCTTGATTTTATAGCAGCGGCCACCCGAAGGGCGACTGCACTGTTCCAGAAGGTTGGTATGCGCAGGTGCAGAGTCCGCACGTGTAACTGGCGATGATGCGGCTTGCAGGTGAGGGTAGCAGGTGAGGGTGGAATGAGTGGTTGGCTGGGTAAGCGCGAATCTGCACACAAATAAGAGAAAACTTAGACGATGCACGTTTCGGTGTCGCTGCTGCTCTTGTGGCGGTCCCTTGATGCCGGCTTGATTTTATAGCAGCGGCCACCGGAAGAGCGACCGCACTGTTCCGGAAGGTTGGTATGCGCAGGTGCAGAGCCCGCGCATGAAACTGGCGATGATGCAGCTTGCAGGTGAGGGTAGCTGGCGACGGTGGAAAGATTGGTTGGCTGGGAAAGCGGGAATCTGCACACAAATAAGAGAAGACTTAGACGTTGCACGTTCCGGTGTCGCTCCTGCTCTTGTGGCGGTTCCTTGATGCCGGCTTGAATTTATAGCAGCGGCCACCGGAAGGGCGACCGCACTGTTCCGGAAGGTTGGTATGCGCAGGTGCAGAGCCCGCACGTGCTACTGGCGATGATACGGCTTGCAGGTGAGGGTAGCTGGCGATAGTAGAAGGAGTGGTTGACTGCGTAAGAGGGAATCTGCACACAAATAAGAGAAGACTTACGACGTTGCACGTTTCGCTGTCGCTCAGCTCTTGTGGCGGTTCCTTGATGCCGGCTTGATTTTATAGCAGCGGCCACCGGAAGGGCGACCGCACTGTTCCGGAAGGTTGGTATGCGCAGGTGCAGAGCCCGCACGTGCAACTGGCGATGATACGGCTTGCAGGTGAGGGTAGCTGGCGATAGTAGAAGGAGTGGTTGACTGCGTAAGAGGGAATCTGCACACAAATAAGAGAAGACTTAGGCGTTGCACGTTTCGCTGTCGCTGCAGCTCTTGTGGCGGTCCCTTGATGCCGGCTTGATTTTATAGCAGCGGCCACCGGAAGGGCGACCGCACTGTTCCGGAATGTTGGTATGCGCAGGTGCAGAGCCCGCATGTGCAACTGAGCTATGATACGGCTTGCAGGTGAGGGTAGCTGGCGATAGTAGAAGGAGTGGTTGACTGCGTAAGAGGGAATCTGCACACAAATAAGAGAAGACTTAGACGTTGCACGTTTCGGTGTCGCTCCTGCTCTTGTGGCGGTCCCTTGATGCCGGCTTGATTTTATAGCAGCGGCCACCCGAAGCGGCGACCGCACTGTTCCGGAAGGTTGGTATGCGCAGGTGCAGAGCCCGCACGTGTAACTGGCGATGATGCGGCTTGCAGGTGAGGGTGCGGCGATATGAGTGGTTGGCTGGGTAAGCGGGAATCTGCACACAAATAAGAGAAGACTTAGACGTTGCACGTTTCGGTGTCGCTCCTGCTCTTGTGGCGGTCCCTTGATGCCGGCTTGATTTTATAGCAGCGGCCACCGGAAGGGCGACCGCACTGTTCCGGAAGGTTGGTATGCGCAGGTGCAGAGCCCGCACGTGTAACTGGCGATGATGCGGCTTGCAGTGAGGGTAGCACGAGGGTGGAAGTGAGTGGTTGGCTGGGTAAGCGGGAATCTGCACACAAATAAGAGAAGACTTAGACGTTGCACGTTCCGGTGTCGCTCCTGCTCTTGTGGCGGTTCCTTGATGCCGGCTTGAATTTATAGCTGCGGCCACCGGAAGGGCGACCGCACTGTGGTGGAAGGTTGGTATGCGCAGGTGCAGAGCGCGCACGTGCTACTGGCGATGATCCGGCTTGCAGGTGAGGGTAGCTGGCGAGGGTGGAAGGAGTGGTTGGCTCGGTAAGCGGGAATCTGCACACAAATAAGAGAAGACTTAGACGTTGCACGTTTCGGTGTCGCTGCAGCTCTTGTGGCGGTCCCTTGATGCCGGCTTGATTTTATAGCAGCGGCCCCCGGAAGGGCGACCGCACTGTTCCGGAAGGTTGGTATGCGCAGGTGGAGAGCCCGCGCATGCAACTGGCGATGATGCGGCTTGCAGGTGAGGGTAGCTGGCGAGGGTGGAAGGATTGGTTGGCTGGGAAAGAGGGAATCTGCACACAAATAGGAGAAGACTTAGACGTTGCACGTTCCGGTGTCGCTGCTGCTCTTGTGGCGGTTCCTTGATGCCGGCTTGAATTTATAGCAGCGGCCACCGGAAGGGCGACCGCACTGTTCCGGAAGGTTGGTATGCGCAGGTGCAGAGCGCGCACGTGCTACTGGCGATGATCCGGCTTGCAGGTGAGGGTAGCTGGCGAGGGTGGAAGGAGTGGTTGGCTCGGTAAGCGGGAATCTGCACACAAATAAGAGAAGACTTAGACGTTGCACGTTTCGGTGTCGCTGCAGCTCTTGTGGCGGTCCCTTGATGCCGGCTTGATTTTATAGCAGCGGCCCCCGGAGCGGCGACCGCACTGTTCCGGAAGGTTGGTATGCGCAGGTGCAGAGCCCGCACGTGTAACTGGCGATGATGCGGCTTGCAGGTGAGGGTAGCAGGCGAGGGTGGAATGAGTGGTTGGCTGGGTAAGCGGGAATCTGCACACAAATAAGGGAAAACTTAGACGTTGCACGTTTCGGTGTCGCTGCTGCTCTTGTGGCGGTCCCTTGATGCCGGCTTGATTTTATAGCAGCGGCCACCGGAAGAGCGACCGCACTGTTCCGGAAGGTTGGTATGCGCAGGTGCAGAGCCCGCACGTGTAAGTGGCGATGATGCGGCTTGCAAGTGAGGGCAGCAACCGAGGGTGGAAGGAGTGGTTGGCTGGGAAAGCGGGAATCTGCACACAAATAAGAGAAGACTTAGACGTTGAACGTTCCGGTGTCGCCCCTGGTCTTGTGGCGGTCCCTTGATGCCGGCTTGAATTTATAGCAGCGGCCACCGGAAGGGCGACCGCACTGTTCAGGAAGGTTGGTATGCTCAGGTGCAGAGCCCGCACGTGTAACTGGCGTTCATGCGGCTTGCAGGTTAGGGTAGCAGGCGAGGGTGGAATGAGTGGTTGGCTGGGTAAGCGGGAATCTGCACACAAATAAGAGAAGACTTAGACGTTGCACGTTTCGCTGTCGCTGCAGCTCTTGTGGCGGTCGCTTGATGCCGGCTTGAATTTATAGCAGCGGCCACCGGAAGGGCCACCGCACTGTTCCGGAAGGTTGGTATGCTCAGGTGCAGAGCCCGCACGTGTAACTGGCGTTGATGCGGCTTGCAGGTTAGGGTAGCAGGCGAGGGTGGAATGAGTGGTTGGCTGGGAAAGCGGGAATCTGCACACAAATAAGAGAAGACTTAGACGTTGCACGTTCCGGTGTCGCTCCTGCTCTTGTGGTGGTTCCTTGATGCCGGCTTGAATTTAAAGCAGCGGCCATCGGAAGGGCGACCGCACTGTTCCGGAAGGTTGGTATGCGCAGGTGCAGAGCCCGCACGTGCTACTAGCTATGATACGGCTTGCAGGTGAGGGTAGCTGGCGATAGTAGAAGGAGTGGTTGACGGCGTAAGAGGGAATCTGCACACAAATAAGAGAAGACTTAGATGTTGCACGTTTCGCTGTCGCTGCAGCTCTTGTGGCGGTCCGTTGATGCCGGCTTGATTTTATAGCAGCGGCCTCCGGAACGGCGACCGCACTGTTCCGGAAGGTTGGTATGCGCAGGTGCAGAGCCCGCACGTGTAACTGGCGATGATGCGGCTTGCGGGTGAGGGTAGCAGGCGAGGGTGTAATGAGTGGTTGGCTGGGTAAGCGGTAATCTGTACAAATAAGAGAAGACTTAGACGTTGCACGTTTCGGTGTCGCTCCTGCTCTTGTAGTGGGCCCTTGATGCTGGCTTGATTTTATAGCAGCGGCCACCCGAAGGGCGACCGCACTGTTCCGGAAGGTTGGTATGCACAGTTGCAGAGCCCGCACGTGTAACTGGCGATGATGCGGCTTGTAGGTGAGGGTGGAATGAGTGGTCGGCTGGGAAAGCGGGAATCTGCACACAAACAAGAGAAGACAGACGTTGCACGTTCCGGTGTCGCCCCTGCTCTTGTGGCGGTCCCTTGATGCCGGCTTGATTTTATAGCAGCGGCCACCGGAAGGGCGACCGCACTGTTCCGGAAGGTTGGTATGCGCAGGTGCAGGGCCCGCACGTGTAACTGGCGATGATGCGGCTTGCAGGTGAGGGAAGCTGGTGAGGGTGGAATGAGTGGTTGGCTGGGTAAGCGGGAATCTGCACACAAATAAGAGAAAACTTAGACGTTGCACGTTTCGGTGTCGCTGCTGCTCTTGTGGCGGTCCCTTGATGCCGGCTTGATTTTATAGCAGCGGCCACCGGAAGAGCGACCACACTGCTCCGGAAGGTTGGTATGCGCAGGTGCAGAGCCCGCACGTGTAACTGGCGATAATGCGGCTTGCAGGTGAGGGTAGCAGTCGAGAGCGGAAGGAGTGGTTGGCTCGATAAGCGGGAATCTGCAAACAAATAAGAGAAGACTTATACGTGCACGTTTCGCTGTCGCATCAGTTCTAGTGGTGGTTCCTTGATGCCGGCTTGATTCTACAGCAGCGGACACCGGAAGGGCGACCACACTGTTCCGGAAGGTTGGTATGCGCAGGTGCAGAGCCCGCACGTGCAACTGGCGATGATTCGGCTTGTAGGTGAAGGTAGCCGGCGAGGGTGGAATGAGTGGTTGGCTGGGTAAGCGGTAATATGCACAAATAAGAGAAGACTTAGACGTTGCACGTTCCGGTGTCGCCCCTGCTCTTGCGGCGGTTCCTTGATGCTGGCTTGTTTTTATAGCAGCTGCCACCGGAAGGGCGACCGCACTGTTCCGGAATGTTGGTATGCGCAGGTGCAGAGCCCGCATGTGCAACTAGCTATGATACGGCTTGCAGGTGAGGGTAGCTGGCGATAGTAGGAGTGGTTGACTGTGTAAGAGGGAAGCTGCACACAAATAAGAGAAGACTTAGACGTTGCACGTTTCGCTGTCGCTGCAGCTCTTGTGGCGGTCCCTTGATGCCGGCTTGATTTTATAGCAGCGGCCTCCGGAACGGCGACCGCACTGTTCCGGAAGGTTGGAATGCGCAGGTGCAGAGCCCGCTCGTGTAACTGGCAATGATGCGGCTTGCAGGTGAAGGTAGCAGGCGAGGGTGGAATGAGTGGTTGGCTGGGTAAGCGGTAATCTGCACAAATAAGAGAAGACTTAGACGTTGCACGTTTCGGTGTCGCTCCGCTCTTGTGGCGGGCCCTTGATGCCGGCTTGATTTTATAGCAGCGGCCACCCGACGGGCGACCGCACTGTTCCGGAAGGTTGGTATGCACAGGTGCAGAGCCCGCACGTGTAACTGGCGATGATGCGGCTTGCAGGTGAGGGTGGAATGAGTGGTTGGCTGGGAAAGCGGGAATCTGCACACAAATAAGAGAAGACCTAGACGTTGCACGTTCCGGTGTCGCCCCTGCTCTTGTGGCGGTCCCTTGATGCCGGCTTGATTTTATAGCAGCGGCCACCGGAAGTGCGACCGCACTGTGGTGGAAGGTTGGTATGCGCAAGTGCAGAGCCCGCGCATGCAACTGGCGATGATGCGGCTTGCAGGTGAGGGTAGCTGGCGAGGGTGGAAGGATTGGTTGGCTGGGAAAGCGGGAATCTGCACACAAATAAGAGCAGCTTAGACGTTGCACGTTCCGGTGTCGCTCCTGCTCTTGTGGCGGTTCCTTGATGCCGGCTTGAATTTATAGCAGCGGCCACCGGAAGGGCGACCGCACTGTTCCGGAAGGTTGGTATGCGCAGGTGCAGAGCCCGCACGTGCTACTGGCGATAATCCGGCTTGCAGGTGAGGGTAGCTGGCGAGGGTGGAAGGAGTGGTTGGCTGGGAAAGCGGGAATCTGCACACAAATAAGAGAAGACTTAGACGTTGCACGTTTCGGTGTCGCTGCAGCTCTTGTGGCGGTCCCTTGATGCCGGCTTGATTTTATAGCAGCGGCACCCTGAACGGCGACCGCACTGTTCCGGAAGGTTGGTATGCGCAGGTGCAGAGCCCGCACGTGTAACTGGCGATGATGCGGCTTGCAGGTGAGGGTAGCAGGCGAGGGTGGAATGAGTGGTTGGCTGGGTAAGCGGTAATCTGCACTAATAAGAGAAGACTTAGACGTTGCACGTTTCTGTGTCGCTCCTGCTCTTGTGGCGGTCCCTTGATGCCGGCTTGATTTTATAGCAGCGGCCAACCGAAGGGCGACTGCACTGTTCCAGAAGGTTGGTATGCGCAGGTGCAGAGCCCGCACGTGTAACTGGCGATGATGCGGCTTGCAGGTGAGGGTAGCAGGTGAGGGTGGAATGAGTGGTTGGCTGGGTAAGCGGGAATCTTCACACAAATAAGAGAAAACTTAGACGTTGCACGTTTCGGTGTCGCTGCTGCTCTTTTGGCGGTCCCTTGATGCCGGCTTGATTTTATAGCAGCGGCCACCGGAAGAGCGACCGCACTATTCCGGAAGGTTGGTATGCGCAGGTGCAGAGCCCGCACGTGTAACTGGCGATGATGCGGCTTGCAAGTGAGGGCAGCAACCGAGGGTGGAAGGAGTGGTTGGCTGGGAAAGCGGGAATCTGCACACAAATAAGAGAAGACAGACGTTGAACGTTCCGGTGTCGCCCCTGCTCTTGTGGCGGTCCCTTGATGCCGGCTTGAATTTATAGCACCGGCCACCGGAAGGGTGACCGCACTGTTCAGGAAGGTTGGTATGCTCAGGTGCAGAGCCCGCACGTGTAACTGGCGTTGATGCGGCTTGCAGGTTAGGGTAGCAGGCGAGGGTGGAATGAGTGGTTGGCTGGGTAAGCGGGAATCTGCACACAAATAAGAGAAGACTTAGATGTTGCATGTTTCGCTGTCGCTGCAGCTCTCGTGGCGGTCCCTTGATGCCGGCTTGATTTTATAGCAGCGGCCACCGGAAGGGCGACCGCACTGTTCCGGAATGTTGGTATGCGCAGGTGCAGAGCCCGCACGTGCAACTGGCGATGATTCGGCTTGCAGTGGAGGGTAGCAGGCGAGGGTGGATTGAGTGGTTGGCTGGGAAAGCGGGAATCTGCACACAAATAAGAGAAGACTAAGACGTTGCACGTTCCGGTGTCGCTCCTGCTCTTGTGGCGGTTCCTTGATGCCGGCTTGAATTTATAGCAGCGGCCACCGGAAGGGTGACCGCACTGTTCCGGAAGGTTGGTATGCGCAGGTGCACAGCCCGCACGTGCTACTGGCGATGATGCGGCTTGCAGGTGAGGGTAGCTGGCGATAGTAGAAGGAGTGGTTGACTGCGTAAGAGGGAATCTGCACACAAATAAGAGAAGACTTAGACGTTGCACGTTTCGCTGTCGCATCAGTTCTAGTGGCGGTTCCTTGATGCCGGCTTGATTTTATAGCAGCGGCCACCGGAAGGGCGACCGCACTGTTCCGGAACGTTGGTATGCGGAGGTGCAGAGCCCGCACGTGCAACTAGCTATGATACGGCTTGCAGGTGAGGGTAGCTGGCGATAGTAGAAGGAGTGGTTGACGGCGTAAGAAGGAATCTGCACACAAATAAGAGAAGACTTAGACGTTGCACGTTTCGGTGTCGCTGCTGCTCTTGTGGCGGTCCCTTGATGCCGGCTTGATTTTATAGCAGCGACCACCGGAAGAGCGACCGCACTGTTCCGGAAGGTTGGTATGCGCAGGTGCAGAGCCCGCACGTGTAACTAGCGATGATGCGGCTTGCAAGTGAGGGCCGCAACCGAGGGTGGAAGGATTGGTTGGCTGGGAAAGCGCGAATCTGCACACAAATAAGAGAAGACTTAGACGTTGCATGTTTCGCTGTCGCTGCAGCCCTTGTGGCGGTCCCTTGATGCCGGCTTCATTTTATAGCAGAGGCCATCGGAAGGGCAGCCGCACTGTTCCGGAAGGTTGGTATGCGCAGGTGCAGAGCCCGCACATGTAACAGGCGATAATGCGGCTTGCAGGTGAGGGTAGCAGTCGAGGGCGGAAGGAGTGGTTGGCTCGATAAGCGGGAATCTGCACACAAATAGGAGAAGACTTAGACGTTGCACGTTTCGCTGTCGCATCAGTTCTAGTGGCGGTTCCTTGATGCCGGCTTGATTTTATAGCAGCGGCCACCGGAAGGGCGACCACACTGTTCCGGAAGGTTGGTATGCGCAGGTGCAGAGCCCGCACGTGCAACTGGCGATGATTCGGCTTGTAGGTGAAGGTAGCTGGCGAGGGTGGAAGGAGTGGTTCGCTGCGTAAGCGGGAATCTGCACACAAATAAGAGAAGACATAGACATTGCACGTTTCGGTGTCGCTCCTGCTCTTGTGGCGGCCCCTTGATGCCGGCTTGATTTTATAGCAGCGGCCACCGGAAGAGCGACCGCACTGTCCGGAAGGTTGGTATGCGCAGGTGCAGAGCCCGCACGTGTAACTGGCGATGATGCGGCTTGCAGGTGAGGGTAGCAGTCGAGGGTGGAAGGAGTGGTTGGCTCGATAAGCGGGAATCTGCACACAAATAAGAGAAGACTTAGACGTTGCACGCTCCGGTGTCGCCCCTGCTCTTGTGGCGGTTCCTTGATGCCGGCTTGATTTTGTAGCAGCGGCCACTTGAAGGGCGACCGCACTGTTCCGGAATGTTGGTATGCGCAGGTGCAGAGCCCGCATGTGCAACTAGCTATGATACGGCTTGCAGCTGAGGGTAGCTGGCGATAGTAGAAGGAGTGGTTGACTGCGTAAGAGGGAATCTGCGCACAAATAAGAGAAGACTTAGACGTTGCACGTTTCGCTGTCGCTGCAGCTCTTGGGGCGGTCCCTTGATGCCGGCTTGATTTTATAGCAGCGGCCTCCGGAACGGCGACCGCACTGTCCCGGAAGGTTGGCATGCGCAAGTGCAGAGCCCGCGCATGAAACTGGCGATGATGCGGCTTGCAGGTGAGGGTAGCTGGCGAAGGTGGAAAGATTGGTTGGCTGGGAAAGCGGGAATCTGCACACAAATAAGAGAAGACTTAGACGTTGCACGTTCCGGTGTCGCTCCTGCTCTTGTGGCGGTTCCTTGATGCCGGCTTGATTTTATAGCAGCGGCCACCGGAAGGGCGACCGCACTGTTCCGGAACGTTGGTATGCGCAGGTGCAGAGCCCGCATGTGCAACTAGCTATGATACGGCTTGCAGGTGAGGGTACCTGGCGATAGTAGAAGGAGTGGTTGACGGCGTAAGAGGGAATCTGCACACAAATAAGAGAAGACTTAGGCGTTGCACGTTTCACTGTCGCTGCAGCTCTTGTGGCGGTCCCTTGATGCCGGCTTGATTTTATAGCAGCGGCCTCCGGAACGGCGACCGCACTGTTCCGGAATGTTGGTATGCGCAGGTGCAGAGCCCGCATGTGCAACGAGCTATGATACGGCTTGCAGGTGAGGGTAGTCGGCGATAGTAGAAGGAGTGGTTGACTGCGTAAGAGGGAATCTGCACACAAATAAGAGAAGACTTAGACGTTGCACGTTTCGGTGTCGCTCCTGCTCTTGTGGCGGGCCCTTGATGCTGGCTTGATTTTATAGCAGCGGCCACCCGAAGGGCGACCGCACTGTTCGGGAAGGTTGGTATGCACAGGTGCAGAGCCCGCACGTGTAACTGGCGATGATGCGGCTTGTAGGTGAGGGTGGAATGAGTGTTTGGCTGGGAAAGCGGGAATCTGCACACAAATAAGAGAAGACTTAGACGTTGCACGTTTCGGTGTCGCTCCTGCTCTTGTGGCGGGCCCTTGATGCCGGCTTGATTTTATAGCAGCGGCCTCCGGAACGGCGGCCGCACTGTTCCGGAAGGTTGGTATGCGCAGGTGCAGAGTCCGCACGTGTAACTGGCGATGACGCGGCTTGCAGGTGAGGGTAGCAGGCGAGGGTGGAATGAGTGGTTGGCTGGGTAAAAGGTAATCCGCACAAATAAGAGAAGACTTAGACGTTGCACGTTTCGGTGTCGCTCCTGATCTTGTGGCGGGCCCTTGATGCTGGCTTGATTTTATAGCAGCGGCCACCGGAAGGGCGACCGCACTGTGGTGGAAGGTTGGTATGCGCAAGTGCAGAGCCCGCGCATGCAACTGGCGATGATGCGGCTTGCAGGTGAGGGTAGCTGGCGAGGGTGGAAGGATTGGTTGGCTGGGAAAGCGGGAATCTGCACACAAATAAGAGAAGACTTAGACGTTGCACGTTCCGGTGTCGCTCCTGCTCTTGTGGCGGTTCCTTGATGCTGGCTTGAATTTATAGCAGCGGCCACCGGAAGGGCGACCGCACTGTTCCGGAAGGTTGGTATGCGCAGGTGCAGAGCCCGCACGTGCTACTGGCGATGATCCGGCTTGCAGGTGAGGGTAGCTGGCGAGGGTGGAAGGAGTGGTTGGCTCGGTAAGCGGGAATCTGCAAACAAATAAGAGAAGACTTAGACGTTGCACGTTTCGGTGTCGCTGCAGCTCTTGTGGCGGTCCCTTGATGCCGGCTTGATTTTATAGCAGCGGCCCCCGGAGCGGCGACCGCACTGTTCCGGAAGGTTGGTATGCGCAGGTGCAGAGCCCGCACGTGTAACTGGGGATGATGCGGCTTGCAGGTGAGGGTAGCAGGCGAGGGTGGAATGAGTGGTTGGCTGGGTAAGCGGTAATCTGCACAAATAAGAGAAGACTTAGACGTTGCACGTTTCGGTGTCGCTCCTGCTCTTGTGGCGGTCCCTTGATGCCGGCTTGATTTTATAGCAGCGGCCACCCGAAGGGCGACTGCACTGTTCCAGAAGGTTGGTATGCGCAGGTGCAGAGCCCGCACGTGTAAATGGAGATGATGCGGCTTGCAGGTGAGGTTGGAATGAGTGGTTGGCTGGGTAAGCGGGAATCTGCACACAAATAAGAGAAAACTTAGACGTTGCACATTTCGCTGTCGCAGCAGTTCTAGTGGCGGTCCCTTGATGCCGGCTTGAATTTATAGCAGCGGCCACCGGAAGGGCGACCGCACTGTGGTGGAAGGTTGGTATGCGCAAGTGCAGAGCCCGCGCATGCAACTGGCGATGATGCGGCTTGCAGGTGAGGGTAGCTGGTTAGGGTGGAAGGATTGGTTGGCTGGGAAAGCGGGAATCTGCACACAAATAAGAGAAGACTTAGACGTTGCACGTTCCGGTGTCGCTCCTGCTCTTGTGGCGGTTCCTTGATGCTGGCTTGAATTTATAGCAGCGGCCACCGGAAGGGCGACCGCACTGTTCCGGAAGGTTGGTATGCGCAGGTGCAGAGGCCGCACGTGCTACTGGCGATGATCCGGCTTGCAGGTGAGGGTAGCTGGCGATGGTGGAAGGAGTGGTTGGCTCGGTAAGCGGGAATCTGCACACAAATAAGAGAAGACTTAGACGTTGCACGTTTCGGTGTCGCTGCAGCTCTTGTGGCGGTCCCTTGATGCCGGCTTGATTTTATAGCAGTGGCCCCCGGAGCGGCGACCGCACTGTTCCGGAAGGTTGGTATGCGCAGGTGCAGAGCCCGCACGTGTAACTGGCGATGATGCGCCTTGCAGGTGAGGGTAGCAGGCGAGGGTGGAATGAGTGGTTGGCTGGGTAAACGTAATCTGCACAAATGAGAGAAGACTTAGACGTTGCACGTTTCGGTGTCGCTCCTGCTCTTGTGGCGGTCCCTTGATGCCGGCTTGATTTTATAGCAGCGGCCACCCGAAGGGCGACTGCACTGTTCCAGAATGTTGGTATGCGCAGGTGCAGAGCCCGCACGTGTAAATGGAGATGATGCGGCTTGCAGGTGAGGGTGGAATGAGTGGTTGGCTGGGTAAGCGGGAATCTGCACACAAATAAGAGAAAACTTAGACGTTGCACGTTTCGGTGTCGCTGCTGCTCTTGTGGCGGTCCCTTGATGCCGGCTTGATTTTATAGCAGCGGCCACCGGAAGAGCGACCGCACTGTTCCGGAAGGTTGGTATGCGCAGGTGCAGAGCCCGCACGTGTAAGTGGCGATGATGCGGCTTGCAAGTGAGGGCAGCAACCGAGGGTGGAAGGAGTGGTTGGCTGGGAAAGCGGGAATCTGCACACAAATAAGAGAAGACTTAGACGTTGAACGTTCCGGTGTCGCCCCTGGTCTTGTGGCGGTCCCTTGATGCCGGCTTGAATTTATAGCAGCGGCCACCGGAAGGGCGACCGCACTGTTCAGGAAGGTTGGTATGCTCAGGTGCAGAGCCCGCACGTGTAACTGGCGTTCATGCGGCTTGCAGGTTAGGGTAGCAGGCGAGGGTGGAATGAGTGGTTGGCTGGGTAAGCGGGAATCTGCACACAAATAAGAGAAGACTTAGACGTTGCACGTTCCGGTGTCGCTCCTGCTCTTGTGGCGGTTCCTTGATGCCGGCTTGAATTTAAAGCAGCGGCCATCGGAAGGGCGACCGCACTGTTCCGGAAGGTTGGTATGCGCAGGTGCAGAGCCCGCACGTGCTACTGGCGATGATGCGGCTTGCAGGTGAGGGTAGCTGGCGATAGTAGAAGGAGTGGTTGACTGCGTCAGAGGGAATCTGCACACAAATAAGAGAAGACTTAGACGTTGCACGTTTCGCTGTCGCATAAGTTCTAGTGGCGGTTCCTTGATGCCGGCTTGATTTTATAGCAGCGGCCACCGGAAGGGTGACCGCACTGTTCCGGAACGTTGGTATGCGCAGGTGCAGAGCCCGCACGTGCAACTAGCTATGATACGGCTTGCAGGTGAGGGTAGCTGGCGATAGTAGAAGGAGTGGTTGACGGCGTAAGAGGGAATCTGCACACAAATAAGAGAAGACTTAGATGTTGCACGTTTCGCTGTCGCTGCAGCTCTTGTGGCGGTCCCTTGATGCCGGCTTGATTTTTTAGCAGCGGCCTCCGGAACGGCGACCGCACTGTTCCGGAAGGTTGGTATGCACAGGTGCAGAGCCCGCACGTGTAACTGGCGATGATGCGGCTTGTAGGTGAGGGTGGAATGAGTGGTTGGCTGGGAAAGCGGGAATCTGCACACAAATAAGAGAAGACAGACGTTGCACGTTCCGGTGTCGCCCCTGCTCTTGTGGCGGTCCCTTGATGCCGGCTTGATTTTATAGCAGCGGCCACCGGAAGGGCGACCGCACTGTTCCGGAAGGTTGGTATGCGCAGGTGCAGAGCCCGCACGTGCAACTGGCGATGATTCGGCTTGCAGGTGAGGGTAGCAGGCGAGGGTGGAATGAGTGGTTGGCTGGGTAAGCGGGAATCTGCACACAAATAAGAGAAGACTTAGACGTTGCACATTTCGCTCTCGCAGCAGTTCTAGTGGCGGTCCCTTGATGCCGGCTTGAATTTATAGCAGCGGCCACCGGAAGGGCGACCGCACTGTGGTGGAAGGTTGGTATGCGCAAGTGCAGAGCCCGCGCATGCAACTGGCGATGATGCGGCTTGCAGGTGAGGGTAGCTGGCGAGGGTGGAAGGATTGGTTGGCTGGGAAAGCGGGAATCTGCACACAAATAAGAGAAGACTTAGACGTTGCACGTTCCGGTGTCGCTCCTGCTCTTGTGGCGGTTCCTTGATGCTGGCTTGAATTTATAGCAGCGGCCACCGGAAGGGCGACCGCACTGTTCCGGAAGGTTGGTATGCGCAGGTGCAGAGCCCGCACGTGCTACTGGCGATGATCCGGCTTGCAGGTGAGGGTAGCTGGCGAGGGTGGAAGGAGTGGTTGGCTCGGTAAGCGGGAATCTGCAAACAAATAAGAGAAGACTTAGACGTTGCACGTTTCGGTGTCGCTGCAGCTCTTGTGGCGGTCCCTTGATGCCGGCTTGATTTTATAGCAGCGGCCCCCGGAGCGGCGACCGCACTGTTCCGGAAGGTTGGTATGCGCAGGTGCAGAGCCCGCACGTGTAACTGGGGATGATGCGGCTTGCAGGTGAGGGTAGCAGGCGAGGGTGGAATGAGTGGTTGGCTGGGTAAGCGGTAATCTGCACAAATAAGAGAAGACTTAGACGTTGCACGTTTCGGTGTCGCTCCTGCTCTTGTGGCGGTCCCTTGATGCCGGCTTGATTTTATAGCAGCGGCCACCGGAAGGGCGACCGCACTGTTCAGGAAGGTTGGTATGCTCAGGTGCAGAGCCCGCACGTGTAACTGGCGTTCATGCGGCTTGCAGGTTAGGGTAGCAGGCGAGGGTGGAATGAGTGGTTGGCTGGGTAAGCGGGAATCTGCACACAAATAAGAGAAGACTTAGACGTTGCACGTTTCGCTGTCGCTGCAGCTCTTGTGGCGGTCCCTTGATGCCGGCTTGAATTTATAGCAGCGGCCACCGGAAGGGCCACCGCACTGTTCCGGAAGGTTGGTATGCTCAGGTGCAGAGCCCGCACGTGTAACTGGCGTTGATGCGGCTTGCAGGTTAGGGTAGCAGGCGAGGGTGGAATGAGTGGTTGGCTGGGAAAGCGGGAATCTGCACACAAATAAGAGAAGACTTAGACGTTGCACGTTCCGGTGTCGCTCCTGCTCTTGTGGCGGTTCCTTGATGCCGGCTTGAATTTAAAGCAGCGGCCATCGGAAGGGCGACCGCACTGTTCCGGAAGGTTGGTATGCGCAGGTGCAGAGCCCGCACGTGCTACTGGCGATGATGCGGCTTGCAGGTGAGGGTAGCTGGCGATAGTAGAAGGAGTGGTTGACTGCGTCAGAGGGAATCTGCACACAAATAAGAGAAGACTTAGACGTTGCACGTTTCGCTGTCGCATAAGTTCTAGTGGCGGTTCCTTGATGCCGGCTTGATTTTATAGCAGCGGCCACCGGAAGGGTGACCGCACTGTTCCGGAACGTTGGTATGCGCAGGTGCAGAGCCCGCACGTGCAACTAGCTATGATACGGCTTGCAGGTGAGGGTAGCTGGCGATAGTAGAAGGAGTGGTTGACGGCGTAAGAGGGAATCTGCACACAAATAAGAGAAGACTTAGATGTTGCACGTTTCGCTGTCGCTGCAGCTCTTGTGGCGGTCCCTTGATGCCGGCTTGATTTTTTAGCAGCGGCCTCCGGAACGGCGACCGCACTGTTCCGGAAGGTTGGTATGCGCAGGTGCAGAGCCCGCACGTGTAACTGGCGATGATGCGGCTTGCGGGTGAGGGTAGCAGGCGAGGGTGGAATGAGTGGTTGGCTGGGTAAGCGGTAATCTGTACAAATAAGAGAAGACTTAGACGTTGCACGTTTCGGTGTCGCTCCTGCTCTTGTAGTGGACCCTTGATGCTGGCTTGATTTTATAGCAGCGGCCACCCGAAGGGCGACCGCACTGTTCCGGAAGGTTGGTATGCACAGGTGCAGAGCCCGCACGTGTAACTGGCGATGATGCGGCTTGTAGGTGAGGGTGGAATGAGTGGTTGGCTGGGAAAGCGGGAATCTGCACACAAATAAGAGAAGACAGACGTTGCACGTTCCGGTGTCGCCCCTGCTCTTGTGGCGGTCCCTTGATGCCGGCTTGATTTTATAGCAGCGGCCACCGGAAGGGCGACCGCACTGTTCCGGAAGGTTGGTATGCGCAGGTGCAGAGCCCGCACGTGCAACTGGCGATGATTCGGCTTGTAGGTGAAGGTAGCTGGCGAGGGTGGAATGAGTGGTTGGCTGGGTAAGCGGTAATCTGCACAAATAAGAGAAGACTTAGACGTTGCACGTTCCGGTGTCGCCCCTGCTCTTGTGGCGGTTCCTTGATGCTGGCTTGTTTTTATAGCAGCGGCCACCGGAAGGGCGACCGCACTGTTCCGGAATGTTGGTATGCGCAGGTGCAGAGCCCGCATGTGCAACTAGCTATGATCCGGCTTGCAGGTGAGGGTAGCTGGCGATAGTAGGAGTGGTTGACTGTGTAAGAGGGAATCTGCACACAAATAAGAGAAGACTTAGACGTTGCACGTTTCGCTGTCGCTGCAGCTCTTGTGGCGGTCCCTTGATGCCGGCTTGATTTTATAGCAGCGGCCTCCGGAACGGCGACCGCACTGTTCCGGAAGGTTGGAATGCGCAGGTGCAGAGCCCGCACGTGTAACTGGCGATGATGCGGCTTGCAGGTGAGGGTGGAATGAGTGGTTGGCTGGGAAAGCGGGAATCTGCACACAAATAAGAGAAGACTTACACGTTGCACGTTCCGGTGTCGCCCCTGCTCTTGTGGCGGTCCCTTGATGCCGGCTTGATTTTATAGCAGCGGCCACCGGAAGTGCGACCGCACTGTGGTGGAAGGTTGGTATGCGCAAGTGCAGAGCCCGCGCATGCAACTGGCGATGATGCGGCTTGCAGGTGAGGGTAGCTGGCGAGGGTGGAAGGATTGGTTGGCTGGGAAAGCGGGAATCTGCACACAAATAAGAGAAGCTTAGACGTTGCACGTTCCGGTGTCGCTCCTGCTCTTGTGGCGGTTCCTTGATGCCGGCTTGAATTTATAGCAGCGGCCACCGGAAGGGCGACCACACTGTTCCGGAAGGTTGGTATGCGCAGGTGCAGAGCCCGCACGTGCTACTGGCGATGATGCGGCTTGCAGGTGAGGGTAGCTGGCGAGGGTGGAAGGAGTGGTTGGCTGGGAAAGCGGGAATCTGCACACAAATAAGAGAAGACTTAGACGTTGCACGTTTCGGTGTCGCTGCCGCTCTTGTGGCGGTCCCTTGATGCCGGCTTGATTTTATAGCAGCGGCCCCCTGAACGGCGCCCGCACTGTTCCGGAAGGTTGGTATGCGCAGGTGCAGAGCCCGCACGTGTAACTGGCGATGATGCGGCTTGCAGGTGAGGGTAGCAGGCGAGGGTGGAAGGAGTGGTTGGCTGGGAAAGCGGGAATCTGCATACAAATAAGAGAAGACAGACGTTGAACGTTCCGGTGTCGCCCCTGCTCTTGTGGCGGTCCCTTGATGCCGGCTTGATTTTATAGCAGCGGCCACCGGAAGAGCGACCGCACTGTTCCGGAAGGTTGGTATGCGCAGGTGCAGAGCCCGCACGTGTAACTGGCGATGATGCGGCTGCAAGTGAGGGCAGCAACCGATGGTGGAAGGAGTGGTTGGCTGGGAAAGCGGGAATCTGCATACAAATAAGAGAAGACAGACGTTGAACGTTCCGGTGTCGCCCCTGCTCTTGTGGCGGTCCCTTGATGCCGGCTTGATTTTATAGCAGCGGCCACCGGAAGAGCGACCGCACTGTTCCGGAAGGTTGGTATGCGCAGGTGCAGAGCCCGCACGTGTAAGTGGCGATGATGCGGCTTGCAAGTGAGGGCAGCAACCGAGGGTGGAAGGAGTGGTTGGCTGGGAAAGCGGGAATCTGCACACAAATAAGAGAAGACTTAGACGTTGAACGTTCCGGTGTCGCCCCTGGTCTTGTGGCGGTCCCTTGATGCCGGCTTGAATTTATAGCAGCGGCCACCGGAAGGGCGACCGCACTGTTCAGGAAGGTTGGTATGCTCAGGTGCAGAGCCCGCACGTGTAACTGGCGTTCATGCGGCTTGCAGGTTAGGGTAGCAGGCGAGGGTGGAATGAGTGGTTGGCGGGGTAAGCGGGAATCTGCACACAAATAAGAGAAGACTTAGACGTTGCACGTTTCGCTGTCGCTGCAGCTCTTGTGGCGGTCGCTTGATGCCGGCTTGAATTTATAGCAGCGGCCACCGGAAGGGCCACCGCACTGTTCCGGAAGGTTGGTATGCTCAGGTGCAGAGCCCGCACGTGTAACTGGCGTTGATGCGGCTTGCAGGTTAGGGTAGCAGGCGAGGGTGGAATGAGTGGTTGGCTGGGAAAGCGGGAATCTGCACACAAATAAGAGAAGACTTAGACGTTGCACGTTCCGGTGTCGCTCCTGCTCTTGTGGTGGTTCCTTGATGCCGGCTTGAATTTAAAGCAGCGGCCATCGGAAGGGCGACCGCACTGTTCCGGAAGGTTGGTATGCGCAGGTGCAGAGCCCGCACGTGCTACTAGCTATGATACGGCTTGCAGGTGAGGGTAGCTGGCGATAGTAGAAGGAGTGGTTGACGGCGTAAGAGGGAATCTGCACACAAATAAGAGAAGACTTAGATGTTGCACGTTTCGCTGTCGCTGCAGCTCTTGTGGCGGTCCGTTGATGCCGGCTTGATTTTATAGCAGCGGCCTCCGGAACGGCGACCGCACTGTTCCGGAAGGTTGGTATGCGCAGGTGCAGAGCCCGCACGTGTAACTGGCGATGATGCGGCTTGCGGGTGAGGGTAGCAGGCGAGGGTGTAATGAGTGGTTGGCTGGGTAAGCGGTAATCTGTACAAATAAGAGAAGACTTAGACGTTGCACGTTTCGGTGTCGCTCCTGCTCTTGTAGTGGGCCCTTGATGCTGGCTTGATTTTATAGCAGCGGCCACACTAAGGGCGACCGCACTGTTCCGGAAGGTTGGTATGCACAGGTGCAGAGCCCGCACGTGTAACTGGCGATGATGCGGCTTGTAGGTGAGGGTGGAATGAGTGGTCGGCTGGGAAAGCGGGAATCTGCACACAAACAAGAGAAGACAGACGTTGCACGTTCCGGTGTCGCCCCTGCTCTTGTGGCGGTCCCTTGATGCCGGCTTGATTTTATAGCAGCGGCCACCGGAAGGGCGACCGCACTGTTCCGGAAGGTTGGTATGCGCAGGTGCAGGGCCCGCATGTGTAACTGGCGATGATGCGGCTTGCAGGTGAGGGTAGCAGGTGAGGGTGGAATGAGTGGTTGGCTGGGTAAGCGGGAATCTGCACACAAATAAGAGAAACTTAGACGTTGCACGTTTCGGTGTCGCTGCTGCTCTTGTGGCGGTCCCTTGATGCCGGCTTGATTTTATAGCAGCGGCCACCGGAAGAGCGACCACACTGCTCCGGAAGGTTGGTATGCGCAGGTGCAGAGCCCGCACGTGTAACTGGCGATAATGCGGCTTGCAGGTGAGGGTAGCAGTCGAGGGCGGAAGGAGTGGTTGGCTCGATAAGCGGGAATCTGCAAACAAATAAGAGAAGACTTAGACGTGCACGTTTCGCTGTCGCATCAGTTCTAGTGGTGGTTCCTTGATGCCGGCTTGATTCTACAGCAGCGGACACCGGAAGGGCGACCACACTGTTCCGGAAGGTTGGTATGCGCAGGTGCAGAGCCCGCACGTGCAACTGGCGATGATTCGGCTTGTAGGTGAAGGTAGCCGGCGAGGGTGGAATGAGTGGTTGGCTGGGTAAGCGGTAATATGCACAAATAAGAGAAGACTTAGACGTTGCACGTTCCGGTGTCGCCCCTGCTCTTGCGGCGGTTCCTTGATGCTGGCTTGTTTTTATAGCAGCTGCCACCGGAAGGGCGACCGCACTGTTCCGGAATGTTGGTATGCGCAGGTGCAGAGCCCGCATGTGCAACTAGCTATGATACGGCTTGCAGGTGAGGGTAGCTGGCGATAGTAGGAGTGGTTGACTGTGTAAGAGGGAAGCTGCACACAAATAAGAGAAGACTTAGACGTTGCACGTTTCGCTGTCGCTGCAGCTCTTGTGGCGGTCCCTTGATGCCGGCTTGATTTTATAGCAGCGGCCTCCGGAACGGCGACCGCACTGTTCCGGAAGGTTGGAATGCGCAGGTGCAGAGCCCGCTCGTGTAACTGGCAATGATGCGGCTTGCAGGTGAAGGTAGCAGGCGAGGGTGGAATGAGTGGTTGGCTGGGTAAGCGGTAATCTGCACAAATAAGAGAAGACTTAGACGTTGCACGTTTCGGTGTCGCTCCGCTCTTGTGGCGGGCCCTTGATGCCGGCTTGATTTTATAGCAGCGGCCACCCGACGGGCGACCGCACTGTTCCGGAAGGTTGGTATGCACAGGTGCAGAGCCCGCACGTGTAACTGGCGATGATGCGGCTTGCAGGTGAGGGTGGAATGAGTGGTTGGCTGGGAAAGCGGGAATCTGCACACAAATAAGAGAAGACCTAGACGTTGCACGTTCCGGTGTCGCCCCTGCTCTTGTGGCGGTCCCTTGATGCCGGCTTGATTTTATAGCAGCGGCCACCGGAAGTGCGACCGCACTGTGGTGGAAGGTTGGTATGCGCAAGTGCAGAGCCCGCGCATGCAACTGGCGATGATGCGGCTTGCAGGTGAGGGTAGCTGGCGAGGGTGGAAGGATTGGTTGGCTGGGAAAGCGGGAATCTGCACACAAATAAGAGCAGCTTAGACGTTGCACGTTCCGGTGTCGCTCCTGCTCTTGTGGCGGTTCCTTGATGCCGGCTTGAATTTATAGCAGCGGCCACCGGAAGGGCGACCGCACTGTTCCGGAAGGTTGGTATGCGCAGGTGCAGAGCCCGCACGTGCTACTGGCGATGATCCGGCTTGCAGGTGAGGGTAGCTGGCGAGGGTGGAAGGAGTGGTTGGCTGGGAAAGCGGGAATCTGCACACAAATAAGAGAAGACTTAGACGTTGCACGTTTCGGTGTCGCTGCAGCTCTTGTGGCGGTCCCTTGATGCCGGCTTGATTTTATAGCAGCGGCACCCTGAACGGCGACCGCACTGTTCCGGAAGGTTGGTATGCGCAGGTGCAGAGCCCGCACGTGTAACTGGCGATGATGCGGCTTGCAGGTGAGGGTAGCAGGCGAGGGTGGAATGAGTGGTTGGCTGGGTAAGCGGTAATCTGCACTAATAAGAGAAGACTTAGACGTTGCACGTTTCTGTGTCGCTCCTGCTCTTGTGGCGGTCCCTTGATGCCGGCTTGATTTTATAGCAGCGGCCAACCGAAGGGCGACTGCACTGTTCCAGAAGGTTGGTATGCGCAGGTGCAGAGCCCGCACGTGTAACTGGCGTTGATGCGGCTTGCAGGTGAGGGTAGCAGGTGAGGGTGGAATGAGTGGTTGGCTGGGTAAGCGGGAATCTTCACACAAATAAGAGAAAACTTAGACGTTGCACGTTTCGGTGTCGCTGCTGCTCTTTTGGCGGTCCCTTGATGCCGGCTTGATTTTATAGCAGCGGCCACCGGAAGAGCGACCGCACTATTCCGGAAGGTTGGTATGCGCAGGTGCAGAGCCCGCACGTGTAACTGGCGATGATGCGGCTTGCAAGTGAGGGCAGCAACCGAGGGTGGAAGGAGTGGTTGGCTCGATAAGCGGGAATCTGCACACAAATAGGAGAAGACTTAGACGTTGCACGTTTCGCTGTCGCATCAGTTCTAGTGGCGGTTCCTTGATGCCGGCTTGATTTTATAGCAGCGGCCACCGGAAGGGCGACCACACTGTTCCGGAAGGTTGGTATGCGCAGGTGCAGAGCCCGCACGTGCAACTGGCGATGATTCGGCTTGTAGGTGAAGGTAGCTGGCGAGGGTGGAAGGAGTGGTTGGCTGCGTAAGCGGGAATCTGCACACAAATAAGAGAAGACATAGACATTGCACGTTTCGGTGTCGCTCCTGCTCTTGTGGCGGCCCCTTGATGCCGGCTTGATTTTATAGCAGCGGCCACCGGAAGAGCGACCGCACTGTTCCGGAAGGTTGGTATGCGCAGGTGCAGAGCCCGCACGTGTAACTGGCGATGATGCGGCTTGCAGGTGAGGGTAGCAGGCGAGGGTGGATTGAGTGGTTGGCTGGGAAAGCGGGAATCTGCACACAAATAAGAGAAGACTAAGACGTTGCACGCTCCGGTGTCGCCCCTGCTCTTGTGGCGGTTCCTTGATGCCGGCTTGATTTTATAGCAGCGGCCACCTGAAGGGCGACCGCACTGTTCCGGAATGTTGGTATGCGCAGGTGCAGAGCCCGCATGTGCAACTAGCTATGATACGGCTTGCAGCTGAGGGTAGCTGGCGATAGTAGAAGGAGTGGTTGACTGCGTAAGAGGGAATCTGCACACAAATAAGAGAAGACTTAGACGTTGCACGTTTCGCTGTCGCTGCAGCTCTTGGGGCGGTCCCTTGATGCCGGCTTGATTTTATAGCAGCGGCCTCCGGAACGGCGACCGCACTGTCCCGGAAGGTTGGCATGCGCAAGTGCAGAGCCCGCGCATGAAACTGGCGATGATGCGGCTTGCAGGTGAGGGTAGCTGGCGAAGGTGGAAAGATTGGTTGGCTGGGAAAGCGGGAATCTGCACACAAATAAGAGAAGACTTAGACGTTGCACGTTCCGGTGTCGCTCCTGCTCTTGTGGCGGTTCCTTGATGCCGGCTTGATTTTATAGCAGCGGCCACCGGAAGGGCGACCGCACTGTTCCGGAACGTTGGTATGCGCAGGTGCAGAGCCCGCATGTGCAACTAGCTATGATACGGCTTGCAGGTGAGGGTACCTGGCGATAGTAGAAGGAGTGGTTGACGGCGTAAGAGGGAATCTGCACACAAATAAGAGAAGACTTAGGCGTTGCACGTTTCACTGTCGCTGCAGCTCTTGTGGCGGTCCCTTGATGCCGGCTTGATTTTATAGCAGCGGCCTCCGGAACGGCGACCGCACTGTTCCGGAATGTTGGTATGCGCAGGTGCAGAGCCCGCATGTGCAACGAGCTATGATACGGCTTGCAGGTGAGGGTAGTCGGCGATAGTAGAAGGAGTGGTTGACTGCGTAAGAGGGAATCTGCACACAAATAAGAGAAGACTTAGACGTTGCACGTTTCGGTGTCGCTCCTGCTCTTGTGGCGGGCCCTTGATGCTGGCTTGATTTTATAGCAGCGGCCACCCGAAGGGCGACCGCACTGTTCGGGAAGGTTGGTATGCACAGGTGCAGAGCCCGCACGTGTAACTGGCGATGATGCGGCTTGTAGGTGAGGGTGGAATGAGTGGTTGGCTGGGAAAGCGGGAATCTGCACACAAATAAGAGAAGACTTAGACGTTGCACGTTTCGGTGTCGCTCCTGCTCTTGTGGCGGGCCCTTGATGCCGGCTTGATTTTATAGCAGCGGCCTCCGGAACGGCGGCCGCACTGTTCCGGAAGGTTGGTATGCGCAGGTGCAGAGTCCGCACGTGTAACTGGCGATGACGCGGCTTGCAGGTGAGGGTAGCAGGCGAGGGTGGAATGAGTGGTTGGCTGGGTAAAAGGTAATCCGCACAAATAAGAGAAGACTTAGACGTTGCACGTTTCGGTGTCGCTCCTGCTCTTGTGGCGGGCCCTTGATGCTGGCTTGATTTTATAGCAGCGGCCACCCGAAGGGCGACCGCACTGTTCCGGAAGGTTGGTATGCGCAGGTGCAGAGCCCGCACGTGTAACTGGCGATGATGCGGCTTGCAGTGAGGGTAGCGCGAGGGTGGAATGAGTGGTTGGCTGGGAAAGCGGGAATCTGCACACAAATAAGAGAAGACCCAGACGTTGCACGTTCCGGTGTCGCCCCTGTTCTTGTGGCGGTCTCTTGATGCCGGCTTGGTTTTATAGCAGCGGCCACCGGAAGGGCGACCGCACTGTTCCGGAAGGTTGGTATGCGCAGGTGCAGAGCCCGCACGTGCAACTGGCGATGATTCGGCTTGCAGGTGAGGGTAGCAGGCGAGGGTGGAATGAGTGGTTGGCTGGGTAAGCGGGAATCTGCACACAAATAAGAGAAGACTTAGACGTTGCACGTTTCGCTGTCGCTGCAGCTCTAGTGGCGGTCCCTTGATGCCGGCTTGATTTTATAGCAGCGGCCACCGGAAGGGCGACCGCACTGTGGTGGAAGGTTGGTATGCGCAAGTGCAGAGCCCGCGCATGCAACTGGCGATGATGCGGCTTGCAGGTGAGGGTAGCTGGCGAGGGTGGAAGGATTGGTTGGCTGGGAAAGCGGGAATCTGCACACAAATAAGAGAAGACTTAGACGTTGCACGTTCCGGTGTCGCTCCTGCTCTTGTGGCGGTTCCTTGATGCTGGCTTGAATTTATAGCAGCGGCCACCGGAAGGGCGACCGCACTGTTCCGGAAGGTTGGTATGCGCAGGTGCAGAGCCCGCACGTGCTACTGGCGATGATCCGGCTTGCAGGTGAGGGTAGCTGGCGAGGGTGGAAGGAGTGGTTGGCTCGGTAAGCGGGAATCTGCAAACAAATAAGAGAAGGCTTAGACGTTGCACGTTTCGGTGTCGCTGCAGCTCTTGTGGCGGTCCCTTGATGCCGGCTTGATTTTATAGCAGCGGCCCCCGGAGCGGCGACCGCACTGTTCCGGAAGGTTGGTATGCGCAGGTGCAGAGCCCGCACGTGTAACTGGCGATGATGCGGCTTGCAGGTGAGGGTAGCAGGCGAGGGTGGAATGAGTGGTTGGCTGGGTAAGCGGTAATCTGCACAAATAAGAGAAGACTTAGACGTTGCACGTTTCGGTGTCGCTCCTGCTCTTGTGGCGGTCCCTTGATGCCGGCTTGATTTTATAGCAGCGGCCACCCGAAGGGCGACTGCACTGTTCCAGAAGGTTGGTATGCGCAGGTGCAGAGCCCGCACGTGTAAATGGAGATGATGCGGCTTGCAGGTGAGGGTGGAATGAGTGGTTGGCTGGGTAAGCGGGAATCTGCACACAAATAAGAGAAAACTTAGACGTTGCACATTTCGCTGTCGCAGCAGTTCTAGTGGCGGTCCCTTGATGCCGGCTTGAATTTATAGCAGCGGCCACCGGAAGGGCGACCGCACTGTGGTGGAAGGTTGGTATGCGCAAGTGCAGAGCCCGCGCATGCAACTGGCGATGATGCGGCTTGCAGGTGAGGGTAGCTGGTTAGGGTGGAAGGATTGGTTGGCTGGGAAAGCGGGAATCTGCACACAAATAAGAGAAGACTTAGACGTTGCACGTTCCGGTGTCGCTCCTGCTCTTGTGGCGGTTCCTTGATGCTGGCTTGAATTTATAGCAGCGGCCACCGGAAGGGCGACCGCACATTTCCGGAAGGTTGGTATGCGCAGGTGCAGAGGCCGCACGTGCTACTGGCGATGATCCGGCTTGCAGGTGAGGGTAGCTGGCGATGGTGGAAGGAGTGGTTGGCTCGGTAAGCGGGAATCTGCACACAAATAAGAGAAGACTTAGACGTTGCACGTTTCGGTGTCGCTGCAGCTCTTGTGGCGGTCCCTTGATGCCGGCTTGATTTTATAGCAGCGGCCCCCGGAGCGGCGACCGCACTGTTCCGGAAGGTTGGTATGCGCAGGTGCAGAGCCCGCACGTGTAACTGGCGATGATGCGGCTTGCAGGTGAGGGTAGCAGGCGAGGGTG